>CM050171.1:55547041-55724541 GCA_027410445.1 Discoglossus pictus | reverse complement strand
TCTATATTTAAATATATATATTTGGTGAGGTCATTACCAGAAGCTCCAACCCAGGAGTGGCTTAGCATAAATTGGTCCCACCCCTTAAAATAACTGTGGCATATAGTGATGTCCAAAACAGTTCGCCGGTGAACTATTCGCAGCGATTTTTGCATGTTCGCGTTCGCAGCGAACGGCGAACACATGCGCTTTTGGGTTCGCCCCCTATTCGTTATCATTGAGGAAACTTTGACCCTGCACCTCACAGTCAGCAGACACATTCCAGGCAATCAGCAGCATACACTCCCTTCCAGAGCCTTCCATCTGAAGGACAGCAACCCAAAAAAGCCCTTTTTAGGGCTAGAACATCATTTATTTTATTTTATAATTTTCTTCTGTGTAATCTAATTGCATATGCCTGCCTGCCAGCGTGTGTGTGTGACAGGATAACACCTAACAGCTTAGATTGTGCTCAGTAAAATAAAACAACACTTTTTTGACTGTAATAGATTGAATATCAGTTGCCTGCCTACAGGCGTGTGTGTGAAGCCTATTGAATCTACTCTGCCAACTTTTGCCAGTGCACAGTGATACATCACATCTGGTGCTACCGTAGTGTACAGTGACATAAAACAACACTTTTTTCACTGTAATAGATTGAATAGCAATTGCCTGCCTACAGGCGTGTGTGTGAAGCCTATTGCATCTACTCTGCCAACTTTTGCCAGTGCACAGTGCCACTCATATCTGGTGGCACCTTAGATTGCACGCGCAGTGCCCCAAATTTGAAGTGGGAGGACCGACCAAGCATCTTTTTCCATCTCCCGCTTCCAAAAATCCATGCCATATACACGTCCCCTGATAGTGGACGTAACAGGGATTAAACCGGTAGGAATAGTACTACTTAACAGTACACACCTTATAATAACGCAGAGGCAATGCGTATAATATTCCATGCTGTGCAGTGGAAGCCCCAGACTCTGACCTGTGTATAATATTCCATGCTGTGCAGTGGAAGCCCCCAGACTCTGACCTGTGTATAATATTCCATGCTGGGCAGTGGAAGACCCCAGACTCTGACCTGTGTATAATATTCCATGCTGGTCAGTGGAAGCCCCCAGACTCTGGGAGTCTGAAGAAGAGGAGTCAGAGGAGGAAGGTGGCTTTGAGAAGGTGGAAGACCAAACACAGCAGGCGTCCCAGAGGGCTTGTTGTCACCTTTCGGGGACCCTTGGTGGCTGGGTGGAGGAAGAGACCTTCAATGACATCAGTGAGGACAAGGAACGGGACATGGCTAGCTTGGTATCCAACCTTGTGCAAATGGGGAGTTTGCGGTGGTTTGCGGTGCATTAAACGGGGAGATTGGTCTGTTACTGTGAAGCGGGTGTAACCCTTACACTACCTGATCGATACAACATCATACCTGAGGTTTTAAAGCATGTTATTCCAAACAATTTAGGAATGTTAGGTGATTTATGCCCTTTATGGCTTAAAACCAGACTCTGCATCAACTATGTCATTTTCCGTGGAAGTTTTGCCATGGATCCCCCTCCGGCATGCCACAGTCCAGGTGTTAGTCCCCTTGAAACAACTTTCCCATCACTATTGTGGCCAGAAAGAGTCCCTGTGCCCATTAAAATCTATGGCGGTTCGCCGATGTTCGCCCATTCGTGAACATTTGATGAAGTTCGCTGTTCGCTGTTCGAGAACCCAAAATTTGATGTTCGCGACATCACTAGTGGCATATAATAATATGAATAGGTGCTCTGCATAACCCAAGTAGCTGGATTCCTACATTGAACTATTCACCAGTTCTGTAAAAAGCAATGGATACTTCTCCTGACTGGCAAATACTAGTTTGTATGATTATTCATTCTAATTGCTATTGGCAATATTTTTATTATGAAATATGAGGACTGTGAACAATGAGCCATGACCTATATTTTGTAGCATTAAAGAGGATCAGCTAGAACATATTATCCAACTCTTCAATTTAAGGGCAGCTAATGATTATACTTTTTTGCACACAGTGTATCAAGCATAGTTTTTTTTTTTTTTTTAATAGTGTATGAGTATTTTAAAAGATAAAACTACTTACAACATCATTACAAAAGATCCGACTCCCGAATTTAAATTGAATCTCAAAAACATCCTAGTAGATGTAAAAAATCAGGGAATAATTGATGATCAGACATTTCAATTTTTGTTTCCCAAATTCCCTATGGTCTCAGTGTTTTATTCTCTCCCAAAAGTTCACAAGAAAACTCACCCGATCCCAGGTAGACCTATAGTCTCTGGGACTAATAACCTTTCCCACAATTGTAGTATATTTGTGGATTATCATCTTAGAGAATTTGTGATGGGCCTACCCTCTTATGTCAGGGACACTCCTGATATTGCCTGATATTCTCAGGCAATTAGAAGATCTATCTGTACCCCCTGAATCATGGCTGGTGTGTATTGATGTTGAGGCCTTATATAGCAGCATCCCACATAATTTTGGAATCAATGCAGTAAAATACTTTCTACAGATGAAAGGTTCTCCTTTTGATGAATTAAACATGTTGTTAATAGCATTATTGGAATATGTTTTAAAACACAACTTCTTCCTATTCAACCAACAGTGGTACCATCAACAACAAGGAACAGCTATGGGTACACCATGTGCCCCTAGTTATGCGAACTTGTTTTTGGGGTGGTGGGAAGATAAATATATATATGATGACAATGCACATCCCTTTGGAGCAAATATACTCGTCTGGAGGAGATTCATAGACGATATTATCCTGGTCTGGACTGGTAACAGACAGGATTTGAGTTCATCCATACAATTTCTGAATACAAATGAACTAGGCCTCAAATTCACCTTTGAAACCAGTCAGAGCGAGATCTCTTTTTTTAGATTTAATAATTAAAAAGGATGAAAGAGGGAAAATATGTACATCTACTGTGATCAGAATGGCCGCGTATAGCGGTGGGTTTTTTAAATCAAAGGCTGATACCTTCTTGGAAGTGCAGCAAATCGGTTTATTTACAGAAAGAAAAATAACAGCGGTAGCCGTAGCTCTGCTTAAAATAACGAAAAAATAAATAGCTACTTCTCCGTGAGGTGGGAGAATGCCAACTTGTGGCCAGGTTTAGACAGTCCTTTAAACTTGGGGAGTCTGCCACCTGGTGGTCAGCTTGTAAACAGTCCTGGAACTTGGGAACTGCCCCCCTTGTGGCCAGCTTGTCAACAGTCCTTTAAGCTGGGGAGACTGCCTCCTTGGGGCCAGCATACGATTAGTCCTTGAGACTGGTGAGAGTGCCACCTAGTGGCCAGGATACGAACAGTCTCTTATCTGGTTGAAAATGCCAGCTGGTGGCTAGAAAACAAACAGTCTCTTATTTGGTTGAAAATGCCAGCTTGTGGCTAGGAAACAAACAGTCTCTTATTTGGTTGAAAATGCCTTTTCCTCTACAGCTTCTATCTATTGTGGGTGAAGCATAGGGCCCACCCTTCTCCCCCTTATGCTTCGCCCCAGGGACCCTTGTCACCCTCTGGGGATGAGGGACTATTACTTATTCTCAACGCACTCTACTCCCTGGGGCCTTTGTGCTTCTTATCCTCATATGGTGAAAACATGTATCTGTCACCAACCTTTTTATCCCTTGTTGCATTCAGCTTCTTAGGAATGGGGTCTTAAGTTAATCCTTGCTCAGTGGAAAATCTCTGATTCCACAGAAGTCTTTTCTGTGAACCCACTCTGGAATACAGTGGTCTCTCTCTCAGACTCTGGTACACAGCAGGTCTCCTTGCTAGGCCTCAGCTTCTGGCTTTAGCTCTCCCACCTCCCAGGTCAGAGCCTAATTAGTAATATTCTCCAGCAGCCCACACCCCTCCCTTACTGGGACTTCCTGGGGTTTTTGTTGTGTAGCACTGGACCAGGAGGAGTAAAGTGCCTTAACTCTTTGAGAGCTGGACACAAGGAGCGGTACAGCCTATGGCTTATGTACCGGTCCTCTATGATTTGCCCCCGATTTCTCCTTACATTCTCACACATCCCCCCCCCTCAGCTCAACGACAGGGAGGTGAGCCTCCGCCGAGAGGCAGTGGATCCGGGAAAGGGCATCAGCGTTGCCCTGGAGAGTTCCTGCCCTATGAATTAAGTCGAAACTGAAAGGCTGCAGGGATAAGAACCATCTCATTACTCTGGCATTCGTTCCTTTATTCTGGTGCAGCCACTGTAGGGGAGCGTGGTCCGAGACCAAAGTGAAGCGCCTTCCCAAGAGGTAGTAACGTAGGGTATCCACGGCCCACTTTACTGCTAAGCACTCCTTTTCCACTACGGAGTACTTTCGTTCTCTTGGTAGCAATTTCCGGCTGAGATAGAGCACCGGGTGTTCCTCTCCATCCAGCACCTGGGATAATACAGCCCCCAACCCTACCTCGGAGGCGTCAGTTTGCAGCAAAAATCCTTGGTCGAAATCTGGTGCTATTAAGACTGGCTCCTGACATAGTACTGACCGAAGAGTATCAAAAGCTGCGTCAGCCTCCGGGTTCCATCTCACCGCCTCTGCGAGTTTAGCCTTGGTAAGGTCAGTTAAGGGGGCTGCCAGGGTAGTAAAGTCTGGGATGAATCTTCGGTAGTAACCGATCAGACCCAAAAAAGCTCGTATATGCCTCTTCCGTAGAGGTTTTGGCCAGTCCCGAATGGCTTCAACTTTATTCAATTGAGGACGAACCAATCCACGACCTACAACATACCCGAGGTACTTTACCTCTGTTTTCCCAAGATTGCACTTAGCCGGATTGACTGTAAGCCCCGCCTGCTGAAGGGTTTTGAGGACTCTTTCGAGTTTTTCCATGTGGGTATCCCAATCAGGGGTATATATGACAATGTCATCTAAGTACGCTGCTGCGTAGCCCCTGTGGGGTCGCAGAAGTTTGTCCATTAAACGTTGGAAGGTGGCCGGGGCTCCATGCAACCCAAACGGCATCACGTTATAGTGGAACAGTCCCTCCGGAGTACAGAACGCTGTCTTCTTCTTGGCAGACTTGGCTAGGGGAACCTGCCAGTAGCCTTTCGTGAGATCCAACGTGGACAAAAATCGGGCCTTGCCTAAGTTATCCACTAACTCATCAATCCGGGGTAGTGGGTAAGCATCCCATTGGGAAACGGCATTTAATTTCCTGAAATCACTACAAAACCGTGTGCTCCCATCAGGCTTGGGTATGAGGACGATGGGACTGCACCAATCACTGGATGACTCTTCAATAATTCCAGCTAGCAGCATCTTCTGTACTTCCTTTCTTATCTCTTCCCTTTTTGCTTCTGGTATCCGATATGGTTTAATCCTTACTTTAGCGCCGGGTGCTGTAATGATGTCATGGCAAACCACCGTGGTCCTCCCTGGATACACTGAAAAAACGTCCCGATTTTGGGTAACCATCTGTAACACTTCGGCCTTCTGTAAAGGAGACAATTCGGCGGAGATAGGTATCTCGGTAACAGGTTCCTCCAACTCAGAAACAGGGGAGGCAAAACTTACTTCGACTTCTCTCTCTCTCCAGGCCTTTAATAAATTTATATGGTAAATCTGTTCGGGCTTCCAGCGATCAGGCTGCTTGATTTTGTAATTCACATCTCCAATGGCTTCTATGACTTCATAGGGCCCCTGCCATCGGGCCAGTAGCTTGCTCTCAGCGGTAGGGACTAACACCATTACCCGATCACCTGTTTGGAACTTCCGAACTTGAGCGATGCGGTCATAATATGTCTTCTGTTGAGCCTGGGCCCGTTCCATGTTTTCCCGGACTAAGGGTCTGACTTGGGCCATTCTTTCTTTTAGGCTTTGGACATATTCAATGATATTCTGCCCTGGCACTCTTTGCTCTTCCCATTCCTCTCGGACCGTGTCTAGGAGTCCCCTAGGATGGCGTCCATACAGGAGCTGGAAGGGTGAAAACCCGGTGGAGGCCTGAGGTACTTCTCGTATGGCGAATAGAAGGCAGGGAAGCAGCAAATCCCAATTTTTCCCGTCCCGATCAACGACCTTCCGTATCATACTTTTTAAGGTGCGGTTGAATCTTTCGACCAGTCCGTCTGTTTGGGGATGATAGACTGAGGTCCGCAGAGCTCGGATTTGCAGCAGTTTGCATAAGTCAGCCATGAGTTTAGAGACAAAGGGAGTGCCTTGGTCGGTGAGAATTTCTTCCGGGATGCCTACTCTAGAGAATAAGAGAAAGAGTTCTTTGGCCACGCTCTTCGAGCTTGCTGTGCGTAGCGGGAAAGCTTCGGGGTACCGGGTCGCGTAATCTAAGATTACCAGGATGTATTGGTGACCCCTGGAGGTTTTCTCAAGTGGTCCTACTAGGTCCATTGCAATTCTTTGAAAGGGTTCGTCTATGATAGGTAGTGGTACCAGCGGAGCCCTTAGGCTGGGTTTTGGGCTGGTCAGTTGGCAGTCAGGACACGACAAGCAATATCTTCTTACCTCCTCAAATATTCCAGGCCAATAAAATCTTTTTAAGATACGACCCATGGTTTTGTCTACACCAAGGTGACCCCCCAGGAGTTGGCTGTGGGCCAAATCCAGGACCTTCCTTCGGAAATTCTGGGGTATAAGCAGCTGCTCCACAACCACCCCAGCAGTCTTTACAACTCATTAGAGGAGGTCATTACGGATTATGAAGTATGGTCCTGAAGGATGTTCTCTTCCAGGTACCGGGTTGCCGTTTACCTCGGCGGCCTTTTCTCGTATACTCATTAGCAGGGGGTCATTTGCTTGGCTTCAGCCAAAATTTTCAGTATTCCCTATTCGGGGAATTTCTTCTACCATGGGGTTTTCACCCCCGGGGAGGCTTGGGTCATCCGTCGTAATTTCCCTTTCTGTTCCTTCATTGGGTCTGTCCGGAGAGGCTGCTAGTACTTCCCCTTGGATCTGTGTGTTTATACACTCGGCTCCCAATCTTTTCTGTTTTCTTCTTTCTTTTCTCGATTTCTTGTTTTTTGGTCGGGAAGAGAACAGGTCAGGATCCTCGAAGGGGAATATTTCCCCAAGTTGTCCCATGGAGCTGACCTGTATATCCTGTCTGTTCTCCTGAATCTGCGGGGGCTTCATCTGTAGCAGATTGTCGAAGTCAGGAAAGTCTTGTCCCAAGACTACAGGATATGGGAGTCTAGGAACCACGGGGCCTGTCATTTTTGCTTTGATCCCTTGTACCTCTAGGTGAAACGTCTGGGTGGGGTACGTCATGACTGTGCCATGTACACAAGCGATGCCCATTTTCTTCCCCGTTCTGGTACTGAGGGGGACCCGGGTTTTTCCGGATATTAAAGTGACTGCACTCCCAGAGTCTATCAAGCCCAGGACCCTCTTCCCGTTAAGTAGGACTTCCGTTGTAAATTGGTGTACTGTCTCTGTTAGTCCTACAAGGGTTATTAAGTCACAACTAGGTGTTTTAAGTCCGAGCTCACATTGCATTGGTTCCTCAGGATTAGGGCATTGCGCGGCTATATGACCAGGTTCTCCGCAATGAAAGCACTTGTACCGGCTTTCAAATGTACTTGGTCGTCCTATTGGGCCGTATGAGGGTCTTTCTTCTCCTCTCTGTCTTCTGGGTTCCCTCTTATCGGGCCTTTGGACATTGGTTGGGGGTCCCCTGAAACTGCCAGTGTCTCTATCAGCAGGCCTCCTTCTCTCAATACGGACTCTTCTCTCTTCCGGAGGTATAACTAGCCTTGGACTCTCAGACACTTCTCTACAGGCCTGATAACGTTCTGACCAATCAATCATTTCCTCCATGGTTGTAGGGCCCCCTTGCCCAACCCAATCTCTCATCTCTTTGGGCATGGCCCTCCAATAGCGATCCAGGACTAGGGTTTCCACGATTTGTGCAGGAGACTTCACCTCAGGGCATAACCATTTCCTGGTGATATGGAGGAGTTTATATAGTTGTTGCCTGGCTGGTTGTTGGCAGATATAACTCCACTGATGATATCTTTGGGCCCTCATGGCAGGGTTTACCCCTTTGTGGGCTAGGATCTCCCTCCTAAGTACGGTATAGTGTGAGGCCTTGTCAGCCGGGAGATCATAATACGCTTGCTGGGCATTGCCAATAAGGAAAGGAGCAAGAATTTCGGCCCACTGGGCTTGAGGCCAAGCCTCACGCATTGCAACTCTCTCGAATGACAATAAATAAGTTTCTATGTCGTCCTCTGCACTCAACTTGGGCAACCGGTGGCTGGCTCTAACTCCGGCATCAGGTTTCGGACTCAAGGAAAGTTTATCAAGAATGGACTGGGTCTGGGTCACTTGAATGGCCAACAGCCGGTTGGTCTCTTGTTGAGCCACAGCTCCCATCGTTAACGACCTCATCAGTTCCTCCATCTTTCTGCTGTACGGTGGGCTGTCTTCTTCAATACAGACACTTATCAATCCCACTTCTGACGCCAGTGTGATCAGAATGGCCGCGTATAGCGGTGGGTTTTTTAAATCAAAGGCTGATACCTTCTTGGAAGTGCAGCAAATCGGTTTATTTACAGAAAGAAAAATAACAGCGGTAGCCGTAGCTCTGCTTAAAATAACGAAAAAATAAATAGCTACTTCTCCGTGAGGTGGGAGAATGCCAACTTGTGGCCAGGTTTAGACAGTCCTTTAAACTTGGGGAGTCTGCCACCTGGTGGTCAGCTTGTAAACAGTCCTGGAACTTGGGAACTGCCCCCCTTGTGGCCAGCTTGTCAACAGTCCTTTAAGCTGGGGAGACTGCCCCCTTGGGGCCAGCATACGATTAGTCCTTGAGACTGGTGAGAGTGCCACCTAGTGGCCAGGATACGAACAGTCTCTTATCTGGTTGAAAATGCCAGCTGGTGGCTAGAAAACAAACAGTCTCTTATTTGGTTGAAAATGCCAGCTTGTGGCTAGGAAACAAACAGTCTCTTATTTGGTTGAAAATGCCTTTTCCTCTACAGCTTCTATCTATTGTGGGTGAAGCATAGGGCCCACCCTTCTCTCCCTTATGCTTCGCCCCAGGGACCCTTGTCACCCTCTGGGGATGAGGGACTATTACTTATTCTCAACGCACTCTACTCCCTGGGGCCTTTGTGCTTCTTATCCTCATATGGTGAAAACATGTATCTGTCACCAACCTTTTTATCCCTTGTTGCATTCAGCTTCTTAGGGATGGGGTCTTTAGTTAATCCTTGCTCAGTGGAAAATTTCTGATTCCACAGAAGTCTTTTCTGTGAACCCACTCTGGAATACAGTGGTCTCTCTCTCAGACTCTGGTACACAGCAGGTCTCCTTGCTAGGCCTCAGCTTCTGGCTTTAGCTCTCCCACCTCCCAGGTCAGAGCCTAATTAGTAATATTCTCCAGCAGCCCACACCCCTCCCTTACTGGGACTTCCTGGGGTTTTTGTTGTGTAGCACTGGACCAGGAGGAGTCAAGTGCCTTAACTCTTTGAGAGCTGGACACAAGGAGCTGTACAGCCTATGGCTTATGTACCGGTCCTCTATGATTTGCCCCCGATTTCTCCTTACATTCTCACACTACATTTAGAAAAGAAACAGCTACTTTGCTGAAACGGGAGAGACAACACTTTGAGCCACTCAAGAGGGGAATTCCTAAGGGACAATACCTCAGGATTCGGAGGAATTGCAGTTCAGAGGAAGAATTTAAAATTGAAGCGAACAAACTCAGGGAACGTTTCAAAGCAAGAGGTTACCCTAACAGAAGCCTAAAGTTGGCCTATAAACATGCTATGAACTGCAATAGAACGGATATGCTAAATATAAATAGCAAAGCTCAAGGTAAAATGTGTACTCCCACTAATAGCACTATATCTAATGAACCTAAGATTACTAGATGTATAATGACATTTGGTCATGACTCTGAAATAATTAGAAACATCCTTTCTAAACACTGGCATCTCCTTACAAGTGACAAAGATCTTAAAGACACTCTTACTTCTAAAGCAAGCATCACTTATAGAAGCGGAAAGAACATTAAGGATATTCTTGTGCATAGTGTATACACAGACAAGAAATTTGAACCTAAAACTTGGCTCCAACCACTAAAGGGAATGTATAAATGTGGGAACTGCTAATTTTGCAAATTTGTGAGATACTGCAAACATTATACACATCCGATAAATGGTACTACTTTTGATATTGATAATTTTTTCAATTGTAAATCATCAGGAGTGATATATATAGCTACTTGTTTATGTAACAAGATCTATGTAGGGAAAACCTGCAGGGAATTTCGTCGAAGATTGGGGGAACATATATATTCTATTAAAAACGAATATGACACATGATGATTCACATGATAGCAAGACATGTGAAATACTGTCATAACAATAATCCGGAAGTACTCAAATTTTGTATTATTGATTCTGTGAAATCTGGACCTAGAAGGGGTGATTTTCAAAATAAATTACTACAGTGTGAATCAAAATGGATTTATAAATTAAGAGCACAAGTACCCGATGGCCTAAATGAAGGCTTTTCTTATACAGCCTTCATTTAGCTTATGTGTTATTTTCATCTCACATAAGTTGTCCATATAGGCACCTTTTTGGGTCCTGGACTTGGACCCTCTGATTATATGAGAAATATAAACAAGTATTTCCTGAATCAGGATCATGGAATATGCACTTTACTTAATATTTTATATATATATTTTACTTTTTATTAGATATATATTTTGTATCCACTGACATCACTTTCCAGGTAGATGTGGCCCACTAATGCGTCACACCTTACCCCAAATAGCATTATTCTTTACACTTTGGTCTCACGTCCATATACCCTGGATTTTTTATGCCTTTATGTAGCGTTTTTCAATATATTTAGTTATTTCCACGCACAACAGGCACTTTATCACTTTGCACACCATGATATATTACTATATATGCTCTTTTTAACATCCTATGTCCAGTCACACATCTATCTATTATGGTTTCCCCATCTGCTGATGTTGCTCCATCCACTATGCTGCTATTATATATGGACTATTCTTTTCTTTGTCTAGTCCTATCCTGCTATACAACCATTCACTCATAGGGTTAATTGAGGTGTAGCAGGTACAGGTAACCATGGCTACCATATGCTTTAAATAGCCTCCAGCCCCTACATACGCCTTAATCCTTTGAAAAAGACGTTGAATACGTAGAAACATGTTAGGACGTAGGCTAGCGTAACGTGACGTCATCACGCACGACGCAACTAGACAGCGCAAATCTCCCCAGCACAGGGAGACGCTGATACACTATACATGAGTATACAGAGAGTGAGCTTGCCTGGAATGGCCCAAATTATACTTATACCACTAAAATAGTCGTGGTGTTATACTCTAATAAGAGGAAATTAAGTATCTGGATATTTAAGAGCCAAAAAGCTTGAATGGCTTAAATTATACTTATACCACTCAAATAACTGGGGCACTGCACTTTAATAAGAGGCAATGAAGTACTTGGTGATTGAAGAGCCAAACTACAGAATTTTTGTATGCAAATAGATCTGCTGCTCAGAAGCATACTACCACGCTATCTATATTTTCCTAGTTTATGATATACTAGGTCACACACTTTCACTAGGGAAGTATATTCATATATAGCACAAGTGGATATAGGAAGGTTTGGCCTATTACTTTAACGATATACACCCTTTTTTGTATAGTACTTCAAGCCTGTACCCAGTCACTCTCTGTTTCTCATTCATAATACTGCTTAAAACCCCACTTTATGAGTGACATTTGTCCAGTGGTCATTAGGTTTGAGTTTTTTTCTGTCCAAAGAAATTTGTACAGTTTGTTTTTATCTTTTCCCTTTTTAAAGTTTTTAATCATCTGTGTTTTCATCAAACTAATAAAGTTAAACATTTTACCATTGCCCACTCTTTTTGCTATATTAATAGTGTACAATAAATCTTATGCTTTTTAACAACCCAATATCAAGGTGTCATAAAGTGCTGTAATCAAGACTGCTTTTACGTTTTCTTATATATTGTTCAAGGACCATAATAGATTCTTGAGTCTGGAGACACTTTAAAGTTATCTAATTAGAATCCACCGTTGTGTGCATGTTGCTAGAGATCCTAAAATAAATTTAAAGAAAAAACTTATAAAATAAATTAAATATTAAAATTTAAAGTACAGGAGGGTGTCATATACTCCACATGATAACAGGAAAGAAGTTATTCTGTTTTACACAAATATACCGCAGATGTACTAAAAAGTGAAGTTTTGCAGAACATCGCTAATTCCTTTATCGTAGAGAGCATGTGAACAAAATTAGTCATCTTCAAACTTTCAAATAGTATAAGAAAGTGGTAGCTCAGGTATATAATTGTGATACCTATATCTAAATAAGGGTGCTCCGAAGGATAACAATAATGTAAAGAGGAAATTATTAGATCCTCTTATAGGGCACACCTTCTTATACCAATATCCAAAGAAAATAATATGATAAAACTTAGCTTTTAATTATATTGTTAACACATATCTCGAGGTAGGTTGCAGCAGATTCCTTGAATAAATTGGTGTGATAGCCAAGTCCAACTTTTAAATAGGGTCCAAAGATTTCTTGGCAATATGGTATAATAAAGTACTTGAATATCAATACATAAAGTGCATAATAATTGTGCTGATAATAAAGTGCTTGATTAGAAACATTCATGAATGACAATCTTGTCAAACAAGATTGAACAGTATAAGTATACCTTAAATATTGCAACACATACAGATAAGGGATGCGGTATCTTCAAAATAAAGAGTACTGCAATCAATCCCTTGTTAGAAAAATTGTGCTTTGTTTGGGCTGTATTTTGCTGTGGTGGATATTAACAAGGCTAAATTCTAAATGGCCTCCATGAAAGTAATACTTCATTCTATAATAGCTTGTCTAGATTTCCCTTACTAGTATTTTGGTATATTGGGAAGGGACTTTATCTAGGGACCTTCATAGCGTGGGTAAAACCCATCTTCCATTACTGAGGTCAGCCTATTATTTGCTATACCTCACTTCTGTCTCTAGCTTCCTTATTCCCCAGTCATCTTCTCTGGATAGTTATATCCCTATATATCTTTTACTAGAACTGTATAGTAAGATTACAGCATAAGCAGACATGGAGGATCCTCTGTTGATGCACGCAACGGCGTGGCTGCATCATATCCCTATTATTTCCTCAGGGGGGCAGCACCAGTCCCAAGATGTATCCTATTTAAGGTTTGGAATTGCGGTGGTTACCAAATCGTATTAAAAGCAAAGAAAATTTGTATTTAAACTCTCTTATATTTACAATATATACAGAAACATGGATAATGGAAATTAATAAGAATTAAAAGAAGTGTGTTATTTTGTTCTTAGTGTATTAAGTACCTGATGCTTCAATTTTTATATATACTTGACAGCAATATATTTTCTATAGTTATGTATTCAATAAATATTGTATAGTGTACCTTCATGGTACATTATATAATTTATTGGGTTATATCATTTGTGATGTTGGTAAAAGTTCACCATCATGAGGGGAATATTGCTGAATCTTGAAGATAATATTTCTGACATAATATCTTTATCATAATTTTCCCAAATTATTAATCATACATTTAAATTTCCTTTTGCAGGGTAAAGATATGATGTATTGTTGATATTTATATATTATATTGTAAATTGCAGTCCCATATTTATATCATATTAATATAGATACCATCTTTTCTTAAAATCTATATTGTAATATTCTCTGGGTAAAGTCTTCCATAGATATGCATAACTATTGTTAACTTGACATTGGAACCATGTTTCCTCAATATCAATGAGGATATCCTGATACTTGTGGAGCTCGTTTTAAATGAAAGGAGAGAATGTGAAGCCTTCATTTAAGCCCATGGGGTTTTTTGTACCCAAAAGATGGATCCATTTGGCTTCTTTTTTTTAATAGCTCTTTATCTATGTCTCCCCTTCTTATTGTTTTGCCTATATGGTCTATTGCTGAAAAGGTAAGTACTTTTTCATCTCGATTATGTTGTTGATACATGTGGACATATATGGGGGTATCATATTGTTTCCTAACACTAAAGATATGTTCTAATACACGTCGTCTAAACTCTCTATAGTTTTTACCTACATATCTTGCCCCACACAAATATGTTATTAGGTAAATTACTCCCACTGTTTTACACGTAAGGAGGTGTTGAATTTTAAAGACTTGACCTGTATGTGAGACAAAAACCTTTGTTGGTTTAACAAATTTACATGCTTTACAACCATGACATTTAAAGCAACCTTTTTATATTTTGTAGCCATGTGTTCTTCTTCTTACTTTCTAAGTGGCTTCTACATAAAGAATCTCTTAAGTTTTGGTAGTAGATGCATTAGGTTGTAAATGAGGTTTCAGATCTTTATCGTCAATGAGTAGATTAAAATGTTTTGTTAAGATGTTTTTAACCTCATGGCATTTGTTGTTATATGTACCTATGAATCTTACAATATCCCAATTTATTTTCTTTTTTTCTTTAAGTAGAGCTTCTCTTTTTACATTCTTGGCTCTCTGGTACGCTATTTTCAGAGTGCTCTTTGAGTATCGGATTGTAAATCTAGAGATTCTTTTTCAAAGTCCTCTGTAGTAGAACAGTTTCTTTTTACCCTTAGGTATTACCCTATGGGAATGCTTTCAATTAACATTTTTGCATGTAATAAGCTATTGGTTGCCATTGGTTTTCTAAATGTTTTGGTTCTTAATTTACCATTTTATGTAATTTCAATGGTACACATGATCCTATGACAGGGACATCAAATGTAATATATAAAGTTGAAAAGAGGGCAATAGGAACTGAGATATGGATGAAAAAGCCCCAGATTATATGATTAGTGGGATTTTTTATAAAATTTAGGTGTCAAAAAACATTCCCTCAAATTAATTATGTGGAGACTTCCACTGCAGTGTAATCTTTATATTTGTTATTTGTTGTTTATTTTGCATCCTAGTATATATAATTTTCCTTTTTTTCAGGTGCAACTGTACTCGCTAAGATACAGTGAGCAAGGAGTCCACATCTGGAGATTGCATCACCCTTAGGGTTAGAAAAATCAATCAAAAGGAGTCAGAGGTGCTCATATGGAGGCTGCTCTCCGAGTAGGTAACCACACCTATACTCTATGTATAAGGTGTATGATTAATTACAATAGATACATAACCCTCTATCAAACTGATATTTGCATTGGACCAATCATACATACATTTCTCTGCTTGTACTCCTGTAATTTTGCCATTGGATGTTACTGGACAGTGTTTCTTTTAGAATCTTTGTCTTACCGCCAAATTTTAAGATATTTGCGTGACCGCTTTTTATGTGTAAAAATAAGTTATATTTTACTTTATCCTATTAAAGATGGTCCTCATTTTTTCAATATACACTTATATACAATATAGATATATAATCCAATCAGGTTGCTTTGTGGAGATAAACTAATAATCAGATATAAAGTTTTTTTTTTCCTTTCTACCTGTTCTTTTCCATAGCCATATGTTGTTACACTGCTGTCATAGAATCACCTCTTAGACTATTACAAGTGATCAACTTGCTCAGACCACTTGAATTATCTATAAGACTTAATCTCCTAGTAGTAATTTAACCACTCTCCCTCAAAATTGGGATGCTGTGAGAGCCTCCTCTCTTTCCAGTTTCTTCTTAATTTCTGTTCCCATATTTTTCTCCTTCTGTCTCTCTTTTCTTGTTTTCTTTACTTTTTCCCGACTGGAGAGCAGCTTTGCATCCAAGAAAGGAAAGATTTCCCTTTATGTCTCAGGAGGGTTTGACTTGTTGTTCTCTATGAGATCAGCTTTTTCTTTTTGTCTTCCTTGTATAAGCATTTAAAAATGTGTAAAATTCCTGTCTATAACTACTGCATAAAGCTGTCGAGGGATCACAGGGCGGGTAATTTGGGCATGTACACCCTGCACCTTAATCCAGACAGTCTTGGTAGGATAAATCATAACTGTACCATGAACACAAGCTATGCCCATCCCCTTTGTTAGCTCCCAGTTACCCACGGCTACTACTTTTCCTGATAGCAGGGTTACTGCGCTTCCAGAATCAATCAGTCCTGTGGCCTTTTTGCCATTTACCAGTACCTCGATAGTGAACAGATGTTTTACTTCTGCCAGTCCAACTATATTCACTAGGCCAGATTGAGGTACATCTATCCCAATCTCACACTGCATATGTTTTTCTCGGCTAGGGCACTAGGTAGCTATATGTTCGAATTCTTCACATTGAAAGCATTTAATCTTATTCCTATGCTTTACCCATGGTTCGTGAGAAGGCTTCTTTTCCTATTTTTGACTTCCAGGCTCCTTTCTGTCAGCACCATCATGAATCTGATGTATACCGGAAAAGTTTCCAGTGGCCATTTGAGTAGGCCGTACTCTTTCTGAACGTTCTCGCTTCCATGCCCTGTTTTCTTCAGGAAAATCTTTATAACATTCAATCCAATTCACCAACTCATCCATGGACTGAGGTCCACATTGGTCTACCCATTCTCTTATTTCATGTGGAAGTGCTCTCCAATAACAATAATAGGATTTCCACCATTTGTTCTGGAGAGTTAGTTTCAGGGCAAAGCCACTTGCGAGTTAGATTAACATTTGTGTTTGTGCTGTTTGGTTACTGTGGTATCTCCACTGATGGAACCTTTGTGCATGAACTGCTGGATTCACCCATGCCATGGCAAGAATCTCCACTTTTAGTAAAGTATAATCAGAGGCCTGCTCTGCGCCAGATCATAGTATGCACGCTTTGATGCTCCAGTAAGGAATGGTGCGAAAATAACAGAACCCTCGGTTCTAGGCCAGGCTTCTCATGCCGCAGTCCTTTCAAAGGTTAGTAAATAATTCTCCACATCATCTTTCATAGTCAACTTAAAAAATAAACTGGTATAAAATGACTGGCTCTAAATTCTGTAACAGGTTCTTTTTTTTTTAAGAGCTTCCAAAGCAGTTTGGTTCTAAGCCTCTTGGGTTTCCAATAACTTGTTAAATTCCAATTGTTGTCGGTAGTTCTCTTGTTGAGCAACTGTAATCTGCATTAAGGTCTTTATTGTCTGCTCCATGCTCTTGTGTGGGCTGTGTTCAAAACCAAGACCAGAGATCCCACTTCAAACACCAGTGTAGCAAAGGAACCTTCTCCTTGTGGTCAATGTCCTGTTTTCTGACTCTGATTCTGATGGAGGAACACTGGACGCCGTTAAATGCTTTCTAAAACTTTTAATACTTTTTCTGCAGAGCCATAAAAGGTAAGAAAATAAATAAAACAATAAAAAAAGGCCCAGCTCTTTCAGAACACTGCCTAACTCTCTTCCTAACATTCACTATCCACTCCCAACTAAGCCTGGGAGGGACCCCAATAAACTGTATACTTAGAGTACTGGCCTCTCTCTTATCAAGCCCAGGGCTCCTGCTCTGTGGTCTTTGCTTGACAGCTTCCCCACTCTGGACTCTCTGGATCCTTGTCTCCAGTTTCAGTTTCTGCCGCTCCAGTACAATTCCAGCAGTAACTCTCTCTGTCTCTACTGCAGCCCTCCTCCTCTGGGCTCTGGGTTACAACTGACATTTCACAGACTGCCCCAGCCTGTTCATTGCTGCAGCCACATTGTGATGTAATAGAGCCTTTTTAACACCTACAGGCCTGGATTGGGCAAATGCCTCTATCCAGCCTCAGGCTCACATATCTGTCCTCCAGGACTCTCCCATATCTCTGTCTAGCTTTGTCACAGCAATTATGACTCTTTTCGTTTAGTTTTTCAAAAACCCTAAGGGTGACAAGAGGCTCCATACTTGGACTCCTTGCTCACTGTGCCTTAGGAAGTAAATCTATATCTCACTAATGAGGCCTACATTGGTCAAAACATATGTATGGTATTTGCTGTTTCCTCTGTTCAAGCTAGAACTGCCTGGTATTTCAGGGCTGCATCACTCTTGAGTGAGACCAGATGGATATACTGCAGTATTTTTTTCCCTGTGAAAGGCACAAGTGAGCTAAAAGAGACCGCTCTCTGAGTAGGTAACCAGAATTATAGAACAAACCTACTTTCCATGCCTTTTTTAACCTACTGTAGGTACGTAAGTACTAAGGTTTGACACTAATGGACCATTAACACTTTACCCTCTAGTTCATAGGGAACTTTTAGTTCAAGGCTAGTAATAGTATATAAAATTTGCTTAGTTGTTTAATAATGATTGTTTCAATTTGATCTTGTTGCGTGTGTGTAATCTCGTTGTGATTTTACATCATTCTTTATTTTTTTAGGTGAGCTAGATTATCATAGTTTTTTAGGTGTGCAGAGTACACAAACTAACATATTAAAATAGATATATTTATCTCTGTTATTCCTTATTTATTTAATTATTAGTTATTTTGAATATATTATTTTGAAAATATTTCAGCTGTTGACTTAAAAGATGCTTGTCTTTGGCCAGATAAGATTAACAAAGACACATGGATGTTACTGGTACGTTAAGGTGCATCTGTGGTTCAACATCTAGATTCTGTTTTTATTGAAGTGATTCGTAAAGGTGCATCAATCAGAGGACAAAATAATAATGAAAGGTTGTTGAGGTCGTGGTTAGGGTACCCTCCTTTCAAGAAAGCTCTTACTGCTTTTGTTGCAGACTATTTTCAGATACAAGTCATTCAAATTTTGATTCCCCGGATGAATTCAACATGAGGTGAAAAACTAATTCTAAAATATTTAACCATGAATTTAGTGTTGTCTGTGTTTGATCTTTCACAAACGCCATGGAGCCATTAATAAATAAAGCAAGAACAAGTTGAAAAAAAAGGGAAGAAGTAGAGGGAGATACTTTAAATTATTCATTTATAATATAGTGATTATATATTAGGGAAAGTGGTGCTGGGATTTTGTTTGAAATAACACAAGTGATGTAATGATGTAATAAAGGGATCTTTAACTATTGAGTGACATGTTATTGTTCCAACATTTTAACATCAAACTATTGACTATTTTTGATCTGTAATGATGTATCTTTCTTAAGATCTAAGTACCAATAAATATATTAATTGAAAATAATGTATCTTTCTGAAGATTTAAGTGTAAATAAATATATTAAGTCAAAATGATAATAATATGAATGATTGAAGATTCTATTCTATTTAATTTTCAATCTCATGACTTTAATTTGAAACTCATTGTATAGGGAAATCAAAAATAATACTTCTTGGTAAACATTCTACTATACCCTATATTGCTAGGTGTGAAAAGTAGCATTTAATTAAAATGGAATATTATGTTGTATCTTTTATTATTTATCAAAAGATTATCAAAAAAAATATGTTTTATGGGAATTATATATGTTTTATTGAATGGATTCTTCCATGTGTTATCATTTCAAGGATTCCTTTCAAAATTTCACATTTTCTTTTTCCACCTTGTATTTCCCTTATTTTTACTGTATTTTTTTAGGTTTACCCATATATAATACTTAAGTTGTCATTGCTAAAATAAACATTGTAGAATTGGGAAGTTGGTTCTTATATTTTTCTATATATTATTCTATATTTTTGAATTATAAATTAATAAAATGATGAAACGGAAATCCTTTGTTTAGTCCATTTGGAGACTTTGTCTTTAATGTGAATATCCATTTTGCCTCCAGGCAGAGCAGTTTTTTTTTCCCAGTCGCCTTGTCTGTTATCTTGTGTCACCCGGACTATACCTAGTAACATTAGGCATCTTTGATCATTGGCATGAGTGTTTTTTATATGTCGTGCCACTGATGTTCTACTGCTCTTCTTTTTAGCTGCCTCATAGTTTTACCTATATATTTAAGGCCACAAATGCAAACACTCTGATAAGTTACCCCAATAGAGTTACATGTCATATGATGTTTTATACTGTATTTGATGTCTTCAAAGGAATCTAAGAACACTTTGGTTTATAAAATCTGAGGGCAAGCCTTACATTTGCCACAAGGAAAGCATCCTAAATTTAATTTGTCAATCAAGTTACGTGGTTTTGGTGCCTCATAGTGGCTATGTACAAGAATGTATTGCAGATTTTGTGAGGGTTTATATATGATGGTCAGTGTTGAGTTGATATGCCAATGTTTGAAAAGTATATATTTGATCAGATTGGTTTGATTGTTAAACCTTCCTACAAACCTTATAGTTTGTTGATTATTACATTAATTTTTGGTGCTAATAATTTAGTTCGGTCAGAGTTCAATGCTCTCCTATATTAGTACTTTTTTGGATATCCTCTATCAATGAATCTTTTTTGTAGATCTTTGGCTTGAATGTTAAATTGTTCATCCTTACTGCAGTTTTACTGGCCAATAGGGATTGCTTTCAAAGTTGTTTTTCGATGATGACTGGCCCAATGTAATAGACTTTTTGTGGCTGTGCTTTTTCTGTAAACTGTTGTTACAATTTCATTTTTCTAATTTTTGCTGACTCTCAAGTCCAGGAATGTGACACTTTGCATATTGAATTCATATGCAAGTCTGAGGTTGTTCAAGTTTGTGTTCAATTTGTTTTACAAATTGTTGCAATTCATTGAGGGAGCCTGTCAAGATCATAAACACATCGACTATGAATCTCAGCCAGATGTCTATAGACTTTGTATACTCATGATTTTGTTCAGAAAATACAACTGAACTTTCCCAATACCCCAGATATAAATTGGCATAATTAGGGGCACATGATGTCCCCATGACTGTGCCCCTAATTTGCCTGTATATCTGTTGGTTAAAAATGAAGTACTTGCTGGTGAGGACAAAGTCCAACAACTTGATAACAAATGTATTATGTTCCTCTTGTTGTTAAGAATGTATTTACAGATGTCATTCCTTTGTTGTGACTGATGCAAGTGTAGAGGGACTCCATGTCCATATTCAAAATATAGGTGTTATCAGATAGTACATTTCCTTCAAGATTCTTTAGTGCATCTATTGTGTCTTTGATATAAGATGGAAGTGTAGTAGCAAAGTGTTTTAGGATCTCATCCACATATTTACTCACATTTTGCGTAATGTTATTTGTACCAGATACAATCAATCTTCCTGGTGGTTTCCTTAGATTTTTGTGAATTTTTGGTATTGTATAGTGATGTCCCGAACAGTTCGCCGGATAACTATTTGCGACGATTTTCGCATGTTCGCGTCCACAGCGAACACGTGCGCTTTTCGGTTCGCCCCCTATAGTTTATCATTGAGGAAACTTTGAACATCATTTATAATTTTTTTTGTGTAATCTATGCCTGCCTGCCAGCGTGTGTGTGTGACAGGCTAACACCTAACAGCTTATATTGTGCTTATTTTCACTACTCATACCTGGTGGTGTAACATACATTAAAAACAACCAATTTTTTCCTGTAATCTAATTTCATTTGCCTGCCTGTGTCAGGCTCACAGCTTATATTGTGCTCACTGACATAAAACAACACTTTTTTGACTGTAATAGATTGAATAGCAATTTCCTGCCTACAGGCGTGCGTGTGAAGCCTATTGCATCTACTCTGCCAACTTTTGCCAGTGCACAGTGACACTCATATCTGGTGGCACCTTAGATTGCACGCGCAGTGGCCCAAATTTGAAGTGGGAGGACAGACCTACACACCTTATAATAACGCAGACAGAGGCAACGCGTATAATCTTCCATGCTGTGCAGTGGAAGCCCTCAGACTCTGTCCTGTGTATAATCTTCCATGCTGGGCAGTGGAAGCCCCCTGACTCTGACCTGTGTATAATCTTCCATGCTGGGCAGTGGAAGCCCCCAGACTCTGACCTGTGTATAAGCTTCCATGCTGGGCAGTGGAAGCCCCCAGACTCTGGGAGTCTGAAGAAGAGGAGTCAGAGGAGGAAGGTGGCTTTGAGGAGGTGGAAGACCAAACACAGCAGGCGTCCCAGAGGGCTTGTTGTCACCTTTCGGGGACCCTTGGTGGCTGGGTGGAGGAAGAGACCTTCAATGACATCAGTGAGGACAAGGAACGGGACATGGCTAGCTTGGTATCCAACCTTGTGCAAATGGGGAGTTTGCGGTTGTCAAAGGGACTTTTTGCGGTTGTTTGCGGTGCATTAAACGGGGAGATTGGTCTGTTACTGTGAAGCGGGTGTAACCATTACACTACCTGATCGATACAACATCATACCTGATGTTTTAAAGCATGTTATTCCAAACAATTTCAGAATGTTAGGTGATTTATGCCCTTTATGGCTTAAAACCAGACTCTGCATCAACTATGTAATTTTCCGTGGGAGTTTTGCCATGGATCCCCCTCCGGCATGCCACAGTTCAGGTGTTAGTCCCCTTGAAACAACTTTCCCATCACTATTGTGGCCAGAAAGAGTGCCTGTGGGTTTTGAAATTCGCCTGCCCATTGAAGTCTATGGCGGTTTGCCGGGTTCGCCAGTTTGCGAACATTTGATGGAAGTTCGGGTCCGCTGTTCGCGAACCGAAAATTTGATGTTCGCAACATCACTAGTATTGTATACAATGTGGATATAGTTGGTATCTTGTTGATGAGGAATTTAGATTCCTGCTGGTCAATCAGGTCTTTAGATAGTGCTTCCTCAACGATATTTTGTAATTTGAGAACACCTTTCTCAGTGGGGTCATGGTATCATTTTTCATAGCAAGAATTATCAGCTAGAAGTCCTTTAATTGTTTGTACATAATCCTTTGTATTTATGACCACTACATTACCCCCTTTGTCAGAGGGTTTTATTGTAATATTTTTGTTTTCTTGGAATTCTTGATTCCTGATTTTATTCTTTTGTTAAATTCCTTTTTGACACATACTTTGGAGTGTGTTGGTCTAATTCTTGTAATTCACAAACAAACACATTTTTTAAAACATGTTTCTATTCTATTATATAAATTATCTCATGCACACCATACAGCAAAATATTAGTAACAGTCATATTTTTTCTCATGTATATTGTATCACTTACAAGTGTAACATAACGTTTTCAACATATAACACAAATATTATTTTATACTCACATAAGACTCAAGTGAGCAGAAACATTATTGTTTAATATTTTATATTGATATTTTTTTTATTCTAATCCTAATAAAGTTAGTTTATGAACATTTGAAGTATAAGTGCAAAAGGTTAAAATCATAATATTTTTGTTGTATAAGGTTACCTTCAATAAAACAGAGAATGGTTGTTATATGTCATTCCTGTTGATCACATTAAGTATTACTTAGATAATACCTATAGCCTATTCTTAGATATTTTGATCTAAAGTGCAAGCCTATAGACACTAATAGTCCTAAAATATTCAGTACACAAAAAGTTAACTTAAATAGTATACGCCTTAAGTAGAAGCTATAAAACACAGGCAGTAGGAAGAGACACGTCTACCCCTGATGACTCTGACCATACAGGGTCAGTAGAAATGTGCGTCAGGTGCGTCCTCATGATGAGGTTGCCCTTCAAACAGTGTCCAAGTGGTCTCCCATAATAGCAGCAGCGATACATCCCTGTTCTTAATTTTTATACTATTGAACCTACAAAACTCACTCAGCAATGGGTAGTAAGAGCAAGCTTTAATAATAGATCCCTCAGCAGATACAGCAGTAAATAGCAGTAACAGATATTTGAAGATTCAATACATAGAGCAACTCCATTCCAGGCAGCAGCTATCAGCACAATTTAGTGTTAGTACTTGGATTCATAATAAGCATCCTTAGTGGAAGTTATGAACTTAAAGGATACTGTTCATTCTCTGAGCACTTTACATTATATTGCTGTGCAATATGGAATAATATTATATGTGATTCAATCACCATTAGAGACCAAATACACTTAAAGGGATACTAACCAATTTCTTAACCACAAAATATTAAGTAAATATTGAGCTACTTCATTGCAAAAATCAATTAATTGTTAAAGTGTGTCCTTCATTTGTATTTGACAAAAGGTGGAATAAGAATATTGAGTTTATATATTAACAGAGTTTAGGGCAAAAAAAAAGTGTACACTTTGAACTAGTAAACTAGCACACAAGGTAATAAGGAATGTTACTATTGCAATAGGAACACACAGTAACACAACAATCAGTGTACCAATATATAAACAAAGAAAACAACATGTGTAACAAGTCAGTGTTACAAAAGAAAACAACATGTATACCAAGTCAGTGTTACAAACTTAATCAAGTAAAAATAATTGAGTTTATCACAGAAAACTAATAGTATCAAACAAATGAGAGTTCCCTACAGGCTCATAAGTACTTTGAAGAAAATAAATACATTATAAATGTGAACTTAGATACTTTGTTAATTTAAATCAAATACATTCTGAATAAATAGACAAGAATGACACTTAGGGCCATATTAAATTCCAGCCTCATAAGTCAAATGTTTAGTTGCGACACTATTAAATTAGAAAGGGCTGCGAGCTACGAGCGGCAGACGCTATTTCGTAAAACAGTTCGCGGACGTCTGACTTGCACAGAAACAATTAAGCAATCTCGTACTTATGGGTTCAGATGGAGTTAATGGTGCTATCAATTCTAAGA
The DNA here is from genome assembly GCA_027410445.1 of Discoglossus pictus. Classification (NCBI taxonomy): domain Eukaryota; kingdom Metazoa; phylum Chordata; class Amphibia; order Anura; family Alytidae; genus Discoglossus; species Discoglossus pictus. Next base: position 55,700,031 of record CM050171.1, on the reverse strand, counting down.
CCTAACATCACTTTCCCTTATAATAAATGTAGAGTAGAGTGATTTTATTCACATTAGAAGTGCTACGTATTTACCACCTTTGCGGCTGCACTCGAGCACATGTTAGCCTCTGGGCTCCATTTGCATGTTATGTACTTGCTCGTGAGCGACCACGCTGTAATTTAATTGCTGAAGTAAACAATAAGCGGTTACGAGCATGACAGATCAAAGGGTTTACGTGCGCGTAGTTCAACGTTGCTCTCCACGTAGCCTATTCTTGGCCGTCCTGCGCGTTAACGGGCAAAGCCTGCTGCAAGCAACGTTACAAGAAATCTTAGCACGCAAATAGCCCTAAGATGAAGACACACAGCTCCAATTTAATAGGGCTGTTAGTTACTAATACTGCTTACGGTTCTATTAACTGAGGCTGAACAAGAAACAAAATAGGAGAGACTGACTATATAAATTAGACACTATAAAAAATAATTAAAAAAGGGAAGAAATTTCTAAAGAAGTGGGTATTACCCGTCACCAGAATATTGTATATATTGGTATTAATCAACATATTTTCATATGTTTAGATTTTAATGTTTGACATCTTATATTGTTTACATAATGAAGGTTTTATTTTAAGTGCTATTCCTCCATGGGCCACTCCATAAAGGTATTTAATCTTTCAGTCAAATCTGATAAAATTATACAGCTAAAATACCTTAGATATATTAGCACTGGGAAATAAAGCTTCTTTCTCTTAGTATAAAACACCTATTTTCAATAAAGAGCTAGAGAAAACAAAAATAATAAAGTTTTATTTATATTCTTAGGAGACAACGTCGATTAAAAACTCTTTAAAAACCAAGGGAATAGGAAATAATTCCTTAAAAACATTTAATATTGAATCCCTTATTTTTTAGCACTTAGGATAAGTAAGTTATTAATCTTTGAGGGATCAGTTCAGATGATCTTATTTCCTCTTATCTTATCTTAGTAAGTGCTTAGTTTATATTAGGTTTAGACTTCCATGCATATATCTCTCTATCAATATTAGAGATATTATACATTAATACATCCTGGGGTCCTGACACCTTAGATTTGTTGCAGATATGCACTTTACATTGTAGTTAGGTTATTTACATATCTAACTAACTTGGTGCTGTTGTTATACTGTCCTCTTATAGTCAATGTGCCCTTAAAGTACCTATGTCAGTTATTTAAACTGTGTTTATCTATCTAGTATAGTTCATATAATAATTTCACATTGGAGGTTATTCTAATATGGAAGTTTTATAGGGAAACATTTCTTTAGCTAGATTCTCCCCACTTCTATTCCTCTGGCTGTGGTGTGTCTTGTGACCCCCATTTCCGGGATATCACTTGTTTATAATCTAATGATTTTCAATTAATTAAATGCGTTTGCCACTTAACAGGATCCTCTTATAGTACCAGGCTCTCCCTTGTACTAGATTTAGGGCACAAAAAAGGTGACTGTAACCTCCTAAATTACGGAGCTGTGCTGGAAGCGCTGCCTATTCACAATATTAGCGTCTGACGTCAGACGCAACCCTGGCGCACGTTTCGTCACGTTGGAGTGACTTTTTCAAATGGAAGGGCGAAGGCTTTGACGGGACCTCCTATTTATAGTGCAGTAGTTGTTATGGTTACCCTTTAACTCTCATCAAGTGAGATGGGCATATATACATATGGGATGACAGACTTAACTTATTTTTCTATCTTATAGGAATATTTAATATCAAATAACGGTTCCAAATTCCATCTGGAATGTATATATGTTGTTTATATTTCCTCCCCTTTTATAAGATGTAAATAGAGGGATTGTTACTCTTGCTATGGACATCTTAAAGTTTGATGCATGTATATTTATATAGTGGATACACCTTTAGAAATATATATATATATATATACATATTTTAATTGTGATTAATGTGTTCAAAGGTAACAACAACATAATAGTGCTTATATTTGTATACATCAATAGTGCTATATTTTTCTGTGAGAACTTACTTATTTTATTATACTTTATAAGAATACTAACAATACTATTAGTATTCAAATTACATGAATAATTTTATCCTTTCATGATCCTTTATTCTTATTATTATTAGTGACGTTTCAGTGAGTTAGTGCATAGAATTTTAGAGTGTATCCTTCCTGTATCTTGGTTCTTATTTTTATATATAGAGGAAAAGAACTATAAGGTTCATATATCCTCAAATCATAAGATTATTCCAAAATAGTCCACATATTTCTTATGTAACCATTTCTCAATTTTCCAACTCAGAATCCTTTGGAAGATAGTTATAAATATATCTTAGATAATATTTAATTTTTGGTTTTATTTTTAGAGTATGTTTTTAATGCTAGATAAAGCCATTAAACATATTTTAGATACTGTATGGAGCCTTATAGAATTTTATAAGAATGCACTAAAGGAGAATCCCTCATTAAGTCCTTTTGGTGTTTGTGCCTGTAGTTCATAAATCCATTTTGATTCCTTTTTAAGTAGTACAGTGACCAGGTCCCCTTTTCTTGGGCCCAGGCTAGCTCCATCTATTGCACAGAATTTCAAGACAGATGTGTCTTTCTTTTTGTTTTCATTTTACATGTCGTGCAATTGGTGTGTCGTATTCATTTATAATTGAGCAAATATATTTTCCCATTCTACGTCTGAGTTCTCTGCTTGTTTTTCCAACGTAGATCTTGGTACAAATACATTGTACTACATATATGACTCCCTTTGTTTTACAGTTATAGAAATCTTTTATAGGCTATTTTTTACCCGTAATTGGATGAATTAATTCTTTACTTGGTTTTATGAAATTGCAGTATTTGCATCGTCCACATTTGTAACACCCTGTTAGAGGTTTTAGCCATGTTTTTTCCTTTTGTTTATGTTGTTGGAAATGGCTATGTACTAATAGATCTTTCAAATTCGGGCTTCGTCTATAGGTTATCGAACTATATTGAGTAATCTTAGCCTTAAGATCTTCATCTGCTGTTAGTAAATACCAAAACTTGGAGAAATACCTTGGATAAATTCCATATATTGGCTAGGAAAAAGATTCCTAGTTAAACCGCATTTAGCTTTACAGGGTCACCACAAATTAATTCATTATGAGACTCATCATAAACCTGAATTAACAGGAAATAGAGGACATTTTTAAGAATTAGTTCATTTTGTTAGTGAAGTATGATGCAATGCTATGTGAACATATTCTAAGAATCAAGCTGGGGGAAAAAGTTTGCTAAATCCTTTGTCGCCTACTATTCAGAACGAGTTTATAGAAATTTTGAGAGAACAAGTAAGAAGCAAAATTATCAGTCAAGTAAAAGAAGCAAAGTATTTTCTATGAAATTCGACAGCACCCGTGATGTTTCTCCGAAGGATCAAAGAAGACAAGTATTACTCTACATTATGATCGATGGAAATAAAGTGAAGGCTTTTTAATTTGTTGCATAGTTACATAGGCCCTCATTCAATTGCAATTTTGCCAATTGAATAGGGTGCTAAATAAGCACATAACATATACTTTTTAAAGAAGTTTTTAGTTAGTAAACATCTATCCAAAAGCAAGGTTTTCACTAACTAAAAACTTCTTTAAAAAATATATGCTATGTGCTTATTTAGAGCCGTATTCAATTAGCCAAATTGCAATTAAATGAGGGCCATAGTAATTAAGATTGAAAAAAGACTTTCAGTACATTAAGATCAACCTTTTAAGATCTCCTCTGATCTGCAATATGCAGATTAGTTATTAATTAATTAGTTGTTAATTAATTGTTAATTATTAATCAACTATTTATTTATTTATTTATTTGATTTTTTTTTAATTATTAATTAATTAATCCAGAGGAAGGCAAACAGAAAAAAAAACAAGTGAAACTTAGCCAGTCATTTCAAAGGGAAACATTTTTGTTAATTCCTTCCGGACCCCAGATACTGGCGATCAGATTTCTCCCTGTAACAATACTCTCTCTGTCTAATTATCCAGGATAACCCTGAATTCCCTTTTTAATTAGAAATAAATCCAGTCCCCTTTTAGTTATCTATCGAATCTGCTGTCACCACCTCCTCTTTTAGAGAAGAGAATTCCACAGATTAACCACCCTTACAGTGAAGAACCCTTTTCTTTCTTTAAAATTGGAATCTTTTTACTTCTAACCTCAAGGGGTATCCTCTTCTCAATTGAAAACCTCTTGGCACAAAAAGCCCCCTTGACAAATCTTAATACTGACCCTGGATGTAATTATATAATGTAATCATATCTCCTCTTAGATGGCTTTTTCCTAGAGAAAATAAGCTGAATTTGATAAGCCTTTCTTCATAACTTAGCCTCTCCATTCCCCTAATTAGTTTTGTTGCCCTCCTGTGTACCTTTTCCAGCTCTAAAATGTCCTTTTTTATGAAGTGGTGCCAAAAATTGTACTCCATATTCCAAATGAGGGAGTACTAGAGATTTGTATAGTGGCAGAATTATATTTGCTTCCCTTGCTTCTATATCCTTCTTAATACATGCTAATAATATGTTTGCCTTTGCAGCTGCTGCTTGGCATTGAGCACTGTTACCTAGGTGGTTGTTCACAAGCACTCCCAAATCCCTTTCAATATCTGATACCCTTATATTTGCTCCATTAAGATTATAAATCGCATGGCTATTTTTCCTTCCCAGATGCATAACTTTACATTTATTCGTATTAAATCTCATCTGCCTTTTGTTGCCCATTCCTCAATTTTATGTAAACCCTTTTGAAGTTAAAACACATCATTATCTGATTTAATTACCTTGCACAACTTTGTGTCATGAGCAAAAATGGAGACACTACTCTCCAGTTCCACCTCTAAGTCATTAATAAATATGTTAAAAAGGAGAGGACCTAATACTGAACCCTGAGGAACCCCACTTACCATATTAGTCCAATCTGAGTATGTTCCATTTACAACAACCCTTTGCTTCCTGTCTTTTAGCCAGCTCTCGATCCATGAGCAGATATTTACTGCAATTCCTGTATCCCTTATTTTGCTCAATAGTCTCCCATGTGGCACTGTATCAAAAGCCTTTGCAAAATCCAAATAGACTACATCCACTGAATTGCCTTGATCCAGTTTCCTACTAACCTCCTCATAGAAACTAATTAGATTTGTTTGACATGACCTATCCATCATAAATCCATGTTGACTCCTACTTATAATCCTGTTAAAATTGACATATTCTTGTATTGTATCCCTTATTAACCCTTCTAAAAGCTTTCCCGCTACAGAAGTGAGGCTCACTGGTCTATGAGTCCCCGGATTTGCTCTTGCTCCCTTTTTAAATATACACATCTGCTTTTCTCCAGTCATCTGCTAGAGATTTCATGAAAGAAAAAGACAAAACCTCTAATATTATTTCAGCTATGATATTGCAAAAATTACAAAACAACAGAATTGATATTGAAAATTGTAGAGGACAAGAATATGATCATGCTGCTGTAGTGGCTTGTCAACATACTGGCATTCAGAGATATATATAGGAAATTAACGGAAAATCAGAATCTGTCTCATGTTCAAATCACTAACTAAATTTGCAGGCTTTACATGCAGCTTCTGTTGCTTTGAATTCTGTTAACTTTCTTGGAACTATGGAGTGTTTGTTTATGTTTTTTTCCTCCTCAACCCATTATTTGGGATATTCTAATTTCTCTCACTGGTCAAAGTGTCAAATGTGTAGTAGAAACTCTGTGGAGTACATGGGGAGATGCTGTGAGTGTTGTAAACAAAATTACTCAAACATCTTAAGTGCTCAGGAACATTTAACTGGTGAAGAAGAAAATAGAGTTACCAGGTCAGATGCTTACTCCATCAACTTTTTGAATGATACATATAAACTAAATTATGATCACTATGAAATTAAAAAGGAAGAGTTCCTCACTGAGAGAACAAGACTTCAGAGGTTTATTTATGTTACTGTTACGCATGACAAAACAAAAACATTTAAGGATGGTCCCTTTGAACTTTTGGAGTTGAGAACTTTGTTCCAAATATTATAGTGCTACTGCAAATTTTCCTCACAATTGCTTTAAGTGTTGCTAGTTATGAGAGTTTTTTCTAAATGAAATCTGATTAAGAATTACCTAAGATCTACAATGAGTACCTCGTGTTTAAGAAATGTTGCCATACTGTCTACATAACATCAACTCAGTGATGAAATAGACTTTGATATCATTGACAATTTTGTAGATATAGTTGTTATGAGCATACTCGGGTTCAATGGAGGACCCTATTGGACCTCACTTTCTGCAGCCATGACTGATCAAAAGCCTTCTCAGACATGTCTGAATTCAATTGGTACAATATAAATGTAGTGATTAATACAATTGATCTCTGTCATGCCCAGGGGGACCACTGGACTTTTTGTAACGGGCTGACATTAGTTAATACTGTTGTAATAAATATTTGTATCTTGTTATATATTTCTGTTTTGTCATATTAAAATACATTTAATTGCTTATGTTGTGACTGGCAAATTTAAGTTAACAGCTGTTATACCTATTCATGGGATATTTAAATATTGGTATTTTTCATTCTTTTCAATTGGTATTAACGCAGAGTAAATATTTTTGAGTGAAAAGCAATTACAACCACTTTTTTTGTAAATTACAGATATTAACACATCACACTGTCAAAATCTTTGTAATTTAATAAAAACTTTGCATACTTGTAACAAAATATCTATAACAAAAAGTAACAAAATAACTTGAGTGTATACAGTATATGAAACAGGAATAAAATAGTTTTTAGAGAAAATCTAAAATTATTAGCTGCTTATATTTTGGGGGATTCAGTCTTGGAATGATAGTCTGTCTGTAGCTTGACAATGGCTATATGAAGTGGCGGTATCTCAACAAAGATAAATAGATATCTTTTGTTTTTTAAATCCACTGTTCTTCTCACTCCTTTAACATCAATAAAAAGCCAAGAACGTAAAAGATAGAAAATGATATATGTATATTATCTGGTGCGTACTATATATATATATAAAGTATATTATTTATATACTAGCGACCTGCCTGTAAAAAAATGATGGCAATAAGATTGGAAGGGCGGTCGATTTTGTTGGTGTTCCAAGATGCTTCGGCGCTCATTGCGAGCCTCGCGCTGAGCGCCTGCAAGGTTGTTGGTTGTTTGTATGCTATGAGCATTGTTTCTATTGCTAATGCTAATGAAATAATGAATACAATAATACATCAATATACTTTACCTATTTTGAAGTAATATATGCAGGAAGCATTGTGCAGAAGAGCTGGCAATCTGTTTTGATGTTGCTGCAGCATACAACGTGTGTTTTGAGTGCTGTCGAGTTGCTGTGTAAGTGTCAGTAATGTGTGCAGTGTGTAGTGTAAATAGAGTGCATGAGCGAGCCAAATCCGTTAGGGTAGCTGTGTACTTCCGCATTGTGTACTGTAAGTTAGTGTTGTAAAATGGCACCTAATGTGTGTTACGCGTCTGTGGCTGATTTGGCGTCCTTGTTCTTGGACTGTGTCCATCTTTTTCGGAAAATCCGTAGGTGTTTGGTGGTGTTTTGCGTCTTTAGAGTCCTGTAGCGTTGTTTTCGTTTTTTCGGCGCCCATTTTTTCTCTTGCTTAGGGGATTTTCAGGTGTGTAAACTCTTGTATTTCGGGTGAAAATGAGGTGTAAATTTTCAAGGTCCTGGGTGCTCCCCCTTGCTGTAGGTAAGCTTTTTATGTGTTTGTTGTGTGTATTTATTGTGTTTTTAATGTTTTCAAGCTCTGCTTCTAGTATTTGTTTCACGTAAGTCCGTAAATTTTGCGAGGTCCGCATTAGCAACGACCCGCATGCTCACAATTATATATGTGATATAATATATATATGTTATCAATATGTACTATGTATGACATGAGATGGAACCCTCAGTTTGAATAGAAACAGCAGATGCAAAGAGTTCAGACAACATCTGACATCATTAGGTAAATACACATAGGGGGAATAAACATAAGATAGTAAAGGAAACATATATACACATACTATATACAGTTATACATCAATATATACCTGAAAAATTAGAGTACTGTAGACCACAGCAATATCCTTCCTGATGGAAAAACATCTCAATAAGAGTGCCAAACCGATTATGGTGAAAAAGGAAAAAATTACATTAAATTGTGATAATGTGTTAGAAAACCCAAGCCCATATTAAGTCCTTTACTGTTGAAGAATGTGATCATCTTTATTTCACATGCTTTTCTCTTGGATATTTTTAAATTTTTCTCTGAGTATTTTGACTTTTACATTTTGGATGGAGTAATCATTCTGGCTAAAATGGTGTCCTACTGGGCTACAAAAACTGCCTTCATTATGCTTTCTTATTAAATGTCTCTGTAAATTCATCCTGAAGTGCATGTTTTAGCAGGTTCCTCTAATGTAACAGCCTGTGTCACATAAAGTATATTGTATTATATAAACTACATTGCACAATGTGCATGTATATGATCCTTTGATGTTATAGGTCTTGTTGTCATGTGTCATCATTAAAAATGTTTTTACAGGCATTTTGTTACAAGGTTTAGTTCCATTTTTTATATTCAGTTTTTCATTGGCCAATTTTCTGCTGACAAGTTTTTGTTTCAGGTTTGGTGGTTGTTTAAATGCAAGGATGGGATGTTTTGGGAATATATCTTTTAATTCAGTATCTTTGATTAGTAATTATTGTAAATATTTGATTATTTTCCGTATTTTCTCTAAAATTGGATGGTATGTGGTCACTAGAGGAATACGTGAAGTTGTTTCTTTTCTTTTGTATTTTAACTGGTGTTCACTGCGTATTTTGATGGCAGTGGTTATTTTCTGGGTAATAATACAGGGTTTGTAACCATTTTGTTTGAAAGATTCAGACAGTGTTTTTACATTTTTATCACAATCCCCAGTGTTTGAACATATGCAATAGTATCTAATAGCTTGATAATGGATGATGGCTTGTTTGATGTGGGAGGAATGGAAACTGGAGCTGTGTAGGTATCTACATCTGATGAGAGGAGAGTACCATTGGTGATGGATATAGTAGTGTCTAGAAATGTTATGGGGTTCTGCAGAGAATCCATTTTAAGTTTTAAGGATGGATGGAAAGTGTTGGATGAACTGTGAAAGTCTCTAAGTTTGCTTTCTCCTTCTGTCCATATGATGAACAGATCATCTATGTAGCGTTAGTATTTGTATGGTTTGTAAATGGATACAGATAAGAATGTTTCTTCTAGATTGGCCATAAATAGATTTGCGTATTGTGAAGCCATTTTGGTACCCATAGCAGTCCTTATAATCTATAGGTGGGTATCTTTGTCAAAAGTAAATTAGTTGTGGGTAAGGATATATTCTATTAGTTTAACAATAACATCAGGGCCATATTTATTGTTTTGCATGTGTGTTGAAAGAAACTTAAAGCATGCCTCAGTGCCATCTTTATGTGGGATGTTGCTGTAAAGAGAATCTACATTCATGGTGACAAGTATTGTGTTAGCAGGTAGGTCGTTAATCTGACTGAGTTTATTGAGTTAGTAATGTCTTGTTTATAGCTCCTGCTGTTACTAACTAATAATTTAAGTATCTCTTCAACAACCAGATATCTGTTCAGTCAGTGTGTACATACCTGTAACAATTGGTCTCCCTGGGTTGCATGATTTGTGGATTTTTGGCAGTAGGTAGAAAGCCCCAGTTTTGGGATTGGCGGGGATACGTTGTTCTAATTCTTGATGTATATTTTTAGGGAATGTTTTGATGAGTTTCTGAAGTTGAAGGGCATATTTTTCTGTAGGGTCCTGGTTGGCTTCATTTATGTAGTCCTGAGTATTTAAGATAACAACTTCACCTCCTTTGTCTGCTGGTTTGATGGTGATGTTGGGGTTGTTCTTTTTTTAAAATCTTTATGGCAGTTCTTTCTGATGGAGTAAGATTGTGTAAGTCTCTTTTATATTGTGTTGTTATAATGGATGCAGTTCTCAGATGAAAGCTTTCTATATAACTGTCCAGTTTGGTGTTCTATGTCTGGAGAGATCAGAGGTCTCTGCTTCCGATAGTTGATGGTTTGACAGATGTATAATTCATGTGTGTTTCGTATATTTTTCAGAAAAAGCTATTTGTTTAAGTTGGTAGGTTTTTAGATGTGTTGTTGTTCTTAGCAGAATTCAGGGTTGAATGTAGATCGTTAATTTTATCTTTTTTATTTTCAGCATGGTGAGTTGAAGAATCTGTTAGTGGTGAGAGGCCGATGGAAGAGGTGAGTGCAAGCAGTTTGGTGGCTTCTGGTTAGGTGGGAGTGTTGATGGCAATGTTAAAGTCGCCAAGTAACGGTGAAGAAAATAAAGGGAGCCAAGCAGAAAAGTGATCAAGAAATTGAGAGGGAGTATCTGGGGGGTGATAAATCACAGCAACATGTAGAGAAATAGGATAGAAGAAGCGGATAGTATGAACTTCAAAAAATGCAAATTGGAGGGATGGGACAGGTAGTATGATGTGAAATGTACAGTGAGTAGAAAGTAATACACCACACCACCAACTTGTTTGTTCCCAGATCTAGGTGTGTGACTTAGGTGAAAGCCACTATGAGAGAGTGCTGCAGTGTCTAAAGAGGAGAGCCAGGTTTCAGTGGGAGCCAGTAGATTGAGGAAATTGGTAAAGTCATGAGTGTAAGTGAATTTATTGCAGATAGACCGTGCATTCCAGAGGGTGCAGGAAAAGGTAGAATGGAAAGGTTGGGACAAGTGATGGGTATCAAATTTTGGGTGTTTCAGGTTTTTACTGCCCTTGGGGCTGAGCGTGGCTGATAGCAGGTGGAAAAAAGTGAGGGATCTGGTTTAGGTCACCAGCAGCCAGGAGAAGAAGAATTGAGAGAGAATATGGGAGTGGGACTTACAGTGGTATTTCTGCTTATGAGTGTTAGGTAAGGGATGAGATTGTGACCGGATGAGGGCGGGAGCTCATGGGAGCAAAGAAGAGGAAAGGATATCAAAGAAAGTGAGATGGTTATATTGTTGGGGACATTATATGGAGAGGCTGCAAAGGTTAGTCTGAGAAAGAGGCAGTAGGAGATGAGGAGGAGGAAAGAGAGAGCATTGTGACAGTGTGTAAGTACAGGAAATAGATGAGATGAAGGTGAAGGAAAGATTGTTAGCCTAAGATAGACAAAAAAAAGTGCACAAGTGAGCTAAAAGAGGTTGCTTTCAGAGTGGGTTATTATGTCCATAGAACTAACCTATTAAGGTTTGTTCGTTCTCTGATGAGCACCTCTGACTCTGTTGTTTTTTTTAGGCTAAAATATGAAAGATGTAGTAATATTAATTCAGGAGTGAGGGAAAAGAGTGAGGGAAGGTTAATCATAATGGCTGGTGTGGGTGAGTAGCTAAGATATGTGTATATATATATATATATATTAATATATATATATATATATATATATATATATATATATATATATATTGTATTTCTTTTATTAATTTATTTAAAGTAGGTGATGCTGACTGAGCAGGTGTAAGTCATGTGGGTTTCTATAAGTTAAGAGAACCCAGGGATCGGTGGGTGAGGGGCAGGGAGGGAGGGCAGAGGTAGAAGTGTGTGTAAAGGTCCAGGTGAGAGGTTACAAGAAGGAGGAAGTCTGAGAGCTTATAACAGTGTTTGTAAAAAGTGCAGGTAAAAGGTTGCAAGATGGAGGGAGTCTGAGAGCTTATAAAAGTGTTTTTAAAAAGTCCAGGCAAGAGGTTGCAAGATAATGTATAATATATAATAATTATGATGCATAGCATCTATTAGGGTCTCACATGTGGTCACTACACTACTGCAACCAGAACCTGATGAATACAAATATCATCATACATCACTATATTTAATACAAATAAGCAGTAATTCCCATAGCACTTACATCTGGTCTTCATGTGCTCAATTAAACAGATGCATTATCTTCTGGACTATGTAATCCAATCCAGTTACACACATACAGTGTGTTCCCCAAAAAATCAAAAAATCAGGACATCATCATCATCATCTGACACACTGAGACTGATTGACACACGGATTTTGCATCAAGCTTCCACAGAAATTAGCTTGTCTCTGATTTTTTCCTGGGTTACAGGCGAATTTACTGAATGTAACCTTGCAAAACCACAGAGGTGGTAAGTAAGACTTGAGTGAGATTAGCCCCAGACAGAATAGAATATAAATGAACTATTACTCATGTTCAGAGGGTAATTAGAGGGTCCCAATGAACCTCCCTTTCACTTGAGTTATATAGGGCCTCAGAGCTAAACTACATATATCTGCTGATGTGTCTATTTTACCTCTCCATGATATGATACATAGACCTGTTAACTTAGTAATTGATTGTGGTGCCTTTTATTAATTGGTTACTGTTGTGCTGTATTCTCTATACTTGATGATCAGTATAGATCAATTGGCATAAGTCATTTATTCTCATGGATTTATTCACTACCTTTTTTTGCTTGTTATGATGTATACCTGATAATCAATATAAATAAAATTGGCATATGTCAATTATCATCTGTTTTCACAGATCTATTCCAGTTCACACATAGATTCTTTTGTTGCCTTTATTTTGGTGCGAACTTCGCCTTAACCTCATTGCATGACATTTATTTTGTCTCAATTAATGATATCAAAGATCTAAGTTTGTTGGGCTATATATTGCACCATTAATTTCAGGACATATAAATGTTCTTAATTAGTATATATTTTTTTATTGCTACATTTGTACTTGTTAATAATTATTTTTATACTAGCGACTTGCCTGTTAAAAAATGACAGCAATTAAATGTGTATGTTTTGAATTCTGCTTTGCACATAATATGCCTAGTTGACAGTTTTAAGCTTTTTCTTATCTATAAAGAAGTACAATTACTATATGAAACATGTTTATTTTTTTAACATGCAACTTGTAGGTGACCAACTGGTAAATCATCTTTTTTTAAGAGTAGTATTATTTTAATGTAAGAACAGGTCAACATTGTATTAATGAGTATTGTAAACATTTCATAATGTTTTGTAACATGCAGATTAACAACTGGTAAACTAAATATGTATTTAATCCAGAGGAAGGCAAACCGTAAAAACCTCCATTGAAACTTAGCCAATTGTATCAAAAGGAAAAAAAAAATCTTTCTTAAACCCCATTAACTGGCGATTCCATTACTTCCTGGATTAACATTCTCCATTGAATTATACATTTAAATTGTACAACAAAAGCTCTTCCTCCTCTTAATGTGAACTTTGAAATATATGCAATGAAATAACTTTGCACCCTTTTTTTCAAAAATAATAACATTATAAACAGTAACTTAATGAAGTAGCATTTAAATTGTAATTGTTATAAAATGCAAGCAAAGCGTTTTGTGGGGCTAATCATGCTAAAAGGCTACTTCCATAACATTAGAAAATCATATTTTGTTGTTGTTGATTTTTGATGGTTGACATTTTGTTGTTATTGTTGTAATTTGTGAAAATTGCACATAGAGTTTCCTATGTGAAATAGTAATACTCTAAAAAGAGAACGACAGACATCAAAATTCGTCCGCGTGGTGTAACCACTGTTCTGCCATTTTATAGAGTTTCTTATGGAAATAGTGGTCCTTTAAAAAGAGTCTGAGTGACCTAAAATTTAGTCCTCAAAATCAAACCACTGTTCTCTATAATTTTTTTGTTGTTGTAAATTTGTTCTTGAGATGAAAGTATTTTTGGGAAATGGCACATAGAGTTTCCTATGTGAAATAGTGGTCCTCATAAAAGAGTCCCAGAGATCTCAATTTTTTTCCTGGAAGGAAAACCTATATTGTTTGCCTTTTTATAGAGTATCTTATTGAAATAGTGGTCCTCTAAAAAGAGCCTGAGTGACATAAAAGTTAATCCTCAAAATCAAACCACTGTGCTCTATTTTTTTCTTTTTGTTCTTTTGAAATTGTCGTTGAGGTGAAATAATTTGTTTTTTTCTGTGCCATGTCTTGGATTGTTATATTTTGTTGAATTAATGTTACAGTACCTCCTAGTAGACAATGTTTTTTGTAAAAATGAGGCCATCATCTAATAAATCACCTTGATTTCAATGTAAACTTTACTAGCCTCTGGATTCTTGCATCTTGAGAATGCAACATACAGCTGGGCATGTGCAAATACTGGTTCTTCTAAAAAAGATACCAACAGATTTGAAAGTTTGTCCTTGTGATTTATTATTTCCTCTGTTCTTTCTCTTTGAAGCTGAGTGTCATAGTCTTTAAAGTTGATGTCGTCTATGAGACCTGGATCTGGCAGATTAAAACTTGCACAACTTAATCCATGAGTTAAAAAGACCTCTTGAATTTCAATTAATGCTTTAATTGTGCAATAGGCTCATTGTATCGTTGCTAAAAGTCTTCAGACATATTTGTTTTAAATTTGTCCCTCAAAGCTAATGCATTTGGAGCATTTGAGAAGATACAAATGAATGCAAATTGTTCCCTCATCTGCAGTGGCATTTGACATAGTGCTGCTTCTTCTAGACATCTTTCCCACTCTGTATCATCAGCTAGGAAGTTTCTGTGTCGCACAGCTGAATGAGATGATTCATAAACGATGTCATTAACTGTTCAAAACTTTGTGCACCAGGAACATTTAGAAGTAGTAATCGTAAGCAGAAACATTTAAGGTCTCTTGGACTTACAGTGTAAATTCTTGGGATTAGTTTATTTCCACAACTTTATCTCCACACGATCCATGAATCATACAATGAGTTACAATCTCATAAAGTCTACCATGTATTTCTGGATCTGGTAGTTCAGCAATAATCACTGAATCCACTTTGTCACCAGTATCCAATTTACCTTTCTCTTGAAGGATTATAAAAATATGTGCATTTGGAAGGCCTCTTTTTTTAAATCCATTGGTATAAACATAATCCAGACATTTGCCAAATAACTGAGTTATGGTTATGTCACGTATTAATTCAGTTAATTTGATTTTAAAGACTCTTGTCACTAAATCTGGTCTATCAGAAGCAGTTAGTCCAATTAGCAGCTTGTCTGTAATCTCTGGCCATTGTGGATTACATGTAAATGTAATAAATAAATCTGGTTTTCCAAATTTAGCCATGGCATCATTGTATCTTTCTCGCATATTGCGAAAAGATCCTTGGAAAGAAGATGATAAAATGATGGCTTTGCCAGCTGGCATCTCTCTAGTTGGAGCAACCTCAGCTACATAATCCATCAATCCACAATACTGTTTTACACATAGTTAATCTTGTTGATATTTGATGAAGTTTAAATTATTTGGCTCAACTTGCAAATATGAATCAATGATCCATTGTTGTGTCAGTTTTCCTCCACATAAAATGGGATTGAATCCATCTCGAAAGGCAGTTTGAGCAAATTAAAATTCAAGCATGGAAATATTATTTCTGACACATACTTTTGAACTGTCAAGTGTTTGTTTGGGTTGCCAACCTTCTTCCCCATGTGGAAAAAATATAGGATATGTCATTGGATCCAAATACGTACTTAAGATACTTATATTAAAGAATGGTTGGTCATCATTTCTGGGATATATTCTTATATCTCTCTGAAATGGTGGTTCTCCTTCGTCATTTTGAAAGACCATTGCAACCTCATTTGCTGTTGGCAAGTGATAATGCCGTTTATCAGAATGGCGATCTCTTTTAAGCACAATATTAATGTATTTCTGCATGAATGTGTTGTTACTTTTCTACTTCTGTCAATTTTTTATAGGCTTGAGTGTATGGGTTTTGGGCCATCATTTTCTCAAGCACTATAAAAACAATGGGTAAGCGTTTTTTTATTAACTGGAAGTTGCATACATTGTTCAACAGCTTCCAGGACATATAGTTAAGCACAGTTTCTTTGCTCACCTTCCTCTGGATGTAAATGAGAAGTACGATGGTAAATTTGTCCTTGTACTTTAAAGCAGTAAGGGCCATGTCCTGGCACATTAGCAGCTAATGTTGCACCCATAGATGCAAAGGATATTGCACTATTTTAGGATCTTATGTTGTTTTGAAATTTTGGTAGTTGGGGAAAGTAGGCTCAGTCATAATGCTTTGTAAATATGTTGGGAATTGTTGTCTTTGTGGAAGTCTTACCTTGCTTTTTTGACAGCAACTAACAAACTCACCATCTCTGGGTCTTTCCTGTTTGAAATGATAAGCCCCACAAAACTGACAGACAATATTCATATTACCACAATTATGAACCACTATTTGTAAAGATTTAAGTAAAGGACAATTGTGAGAAGATATATCAATGTGACTGTCTAAATCATCATTAGAATTCGTATCTGATTGTTCAGAAACATTTTCTAAATGCTTTTGTTTTTTAGTTGCCTTTTTGGGGTTGGATGTTAGTTTGTCAGCTGAAAGTCTTTTGCTTGTGAGTCTCTCCTGTTCTTTTTGTCGTCAAATTTCCTTCATCAGGCTGATGATCTGCCCATGTTTTTTGACGTTCTCTAGTTTGACGTCTTTTCTTTTCCTGTTTCTTGTCAGTATCTGCCATATTAATCTGTAAATAAAATTAGTATATTAGTATTTTTTCTCCTTAGTTTATTTATTTGTTTGAACTGCATTTTTTTCTACTATCCTGTTTTGTGTGCAGCACTGTTTGCATTATGAGGTTAGCTTTATGAGGTTGGACTTTTGCCAATTGAATAAGGCTCTATATAAGCACAAAACATACATGTTTTACAGAACTTTTTAGCTAGTGAAGATCTTACTTTTGGATAGAAGTTCATTAACCAAAAAAATGTTCTGTAATATAAACATGTGCTTATATAAAGCTCTATTCAAGTGGCCAAATTCCAATTAAATAAGACCCTTAGTTAGATTGCAGTGGATTTTGTGAAAGTGGCACATGAATGGTGATAGTTCCTTTGTATGTGTTTTATAGGATTTTTTTGTGTGCTACTGTTGTCATTACGTGTTTAGGGTATGGAGTTGGTCTTACATGTTTGCGCAGGAAAAAGAGTATATATCCTTAAATTTTGTATATGTTAACATCATTGGCATTTTCTATTTTGTGTGCAACACTGTTGGTATTAGGGGTTAGGGTGGGCCTTTTTTGTTGTTGTTGCTATCCTGTTTTGCATGTGGCAATGTTGTGTGGGTTACGCTTATAGTGTTAGGTTGCAGTACGCTTCCACAAAGACAAAAAACAGGATAGGTCCTTCCATTTTATATGTGTAAATAGCAGTATTTTATTTTTTGTTTAACTTGTAATACTGTACCTTTTTTCTTGAAATCTGTTGTGTGGAAATTCCTGTATCGATGCCGAGAGTCTTCAGGAAGTGTCTGTTGAGAATGAAAGAGAGAGATGCAAATGTTGAAGTAAAATGTAAATAATTTTTTTTGTACTAAGAGCATGGAAAACAGGATATATACTTCAATTTTGTATGTATTCAGACAGGTTTAGGTTATGGGGTTAGCCTTAAAGAGTGGTGCATAATTAACAGAATAGATGATTGCATGTGTTCTGTTTTAAGAACATTTGTTGTAGTATCCTGTTTTGTGTACAGTACTGGTGGCATTAGAGGTTTAGGTTATCGGGATAGTCTTATAGTTTAGGGCACACAAAACATGATTTATTCTTCAATGTTGTATGTGTTAACAATATTTGTTGTACTATCCTGTTTTGTGTACGCCACTGTTGTCATTAGAGGTTTAGATTATTGGTTACGCTTAGAGGTTGGTGCAGGCAAACAGGATTCATTCTTCCATTTTCTATGTGTTACCAACATTTGTTGGAGTATCCTGTTTTGTGTGCACCATTATTGGCATTAGGGGCTTCTGATTTATTTTTGTTTTTCATTTTGACATTGGCGAACAGCAAACAAGACAGGTGTTTCTTTTTTTTTACTTGTTATACTATACCTTTGTTGAATTATTAGTTGTGTATAAATGACCGAGGGTCCCCTGCTGCTAATCTTCCTACTACAGTCTTCAGGCAGTGTCTGTTGAAAAAGAGAAAGAAAAATGTGTTTTTTTATAAATTTTATTTTATTTTATTTATTTTTTACTAAGGGCATAGTATTTTTGTATATTAGCTGTTCTTTTTTCTTTGTCATGTGAAAAATTCTGCAGATTTGACAGTCCGTGCCAAAATGTGTAGTGCTGCAAATTATTCAGTGACACTGCTATGGCAGAGTCTGTTTAAAATGACAAAAAAAGTGAAATGTTAAAATGCAGCATAAATATATATATGTATATATTTTTTTTTGCTAAAAGCATAAATTATGTTGTAAAATATATATGAATAAAAGCTATGTTCTTGTTTAAATTTGTTTCTTTTTTTTAAATTGAGATTATTTTAGGGCATGTACACATGTATCTGTGTTTGAAATGAATACGGTTGCTTGTATGTTTTTGTGTAAGTCCGCAGTTTTTTTTCTAAGTCCCGCTGCTCATATTTTTTTGTGTACGTCCGTATTTAGTCATTGCGTGTCTTGTGTTTTTTTTCAAAGTCCCACTTCTGTGGGTGTTTGTAACCGCTTGTCAGGAGCCTCCACCTTCACCTCCGCAAATGCAGCCCCTCGCTTTGCGAGGGTCCGCAAATCGTACAGGGTCGTAGGGATGAGCGCCTATGGTGCTCATCTCCACCAGCGCAAGGAGCGCCTTTGGTGCTCCTTGCCAGCAACCGCAGCCCTCGCTTTGCGAGCCTGCAAGCATTAGCAACTACTTGCATTGAGAACTATATATGTGATGCTATCAATAAAGGTTGTATTTTATTTAATACTCTAGTTGGTCATCTGTTTAATTCTATTAATTCTCTATATCATGGATGCTATACAATGGGAAAGTCTATGACCAGACATAAATGTGGCTGTATTGGTCTAAATAGCTAACAGCAATCATGTCTGATAATTCTGGATATATGATTTAATTAATATTGTGTGAGTACATTTTTGGGACAGGATGTAATTGTTGGAATGTCTATCTGAGAGCCACTGTGAATATATTACAATTACTGATGAAGAAGATGCCTTCATGGACCTGAATTGTGCCTAAAATAAAAAAATAAAAAAATAAAATCATGAATAAGGCCTTAAAAAATATAGGGACTGCAGCATCTCTTCTCAACGGCATTCCTCAGGAACATCAAACATAACCCTACGTGTCCACAGAGAAAAGGATCATGGACCATGTGATGGGAGGTAGCCATCTGCTTACAATATATCCTCCTCATCATCACATAGGCCATGATCCAATACTATGAAGCCAGGCTAGATTATGTTAACATTTGGACCAGCAGATTATCACTGAGGAGTGTTGTTGAGAAGGTCCAAAAATATGTGCAACACCTACATCTTCCTCCGCCTTGCCACAGGGCCTCCACGTGGCCGCACTAACTAGTTGGGGGGTTGCAGGGGGGGCATCCCCCCAAGGAGGCTGTGGCACTGGAGGTGGTGGAGGCAATGATGGAGGTGATGAGTGGCCAGGCTGCGTGTATGCGGGGGAGGCCTCTTAGGTAAATGCTCCTGGGAAGCAAAGCACGCTGGGTTGCATCAACGTTCAGTTGGATGATCGCGTTCTGGTTATCCGACGAATGTAGCAGCCTGGCCAGGTCCGACTCCACCATGAGGTGGTAACTGATCACCTGCCTATAGAGGCTGCATTCTATGGAGGCCTGGTTGGAGGAGATTCTGGCCTGGATCCCCTGATTACTCTCCACTAGCTGATGCATCAGAACCAGGATCTCCCACCCGGCGGCCTCTGATGGTGGACTTTGGGATAGAGGTCTGCTCTGTGTGGGTGCATGTCTGAGTGAGAAGATGGCCCAGTGGAGAGTGGCTGGGGCCCAGCTGGAGCCTGGGATACTTGTGGTAGTGGAGAACCTGTTGGTGGTTGTGGGAGCAAGGTTGTGGAGCTGCTGGAAGGAGAATGTGGTGATGGTGGAAAGGCCCATTGGTGCGTACTGTAGGAGGGCCAGGTGGCGAAGAGAGCTGTTGGAGGAGAGGGACAGTGGGGTCCAATGGTGCACATGGTAATCACAGGATCGGCTTGTAACTGCAAATTCCACGTATTCCAGCCCACAAACAGCTTGTAGCCGTGGGAAGAGTTTACGGGTTTAGCCTTCAGGTCTGTAATTGCAGGCTTGAGTCAATTGAATACATCTAATAATGCAGAAATGTGGTAACCCGCAAACAAAAGTTCAGTTTGAGGGTAATTACAAGCTTGCAATTAAATAGGGCCCCTACTCTTTTCTATTCTCCCGTTATACATAACAGATAGAAAGAAACACCCTTCTGCAGGGCTCTCACACCTCCAACGTCAATAAGTAGAAGACTGTGACATTCAGCCGGATGAACCTAACAAAAATAAGCATTACAGTTTTTTATATTTGCCTTTTTCTTTTTTTTACAGTATCTAACATGCATGTATTAATTTATGGTGATGTGTTGTATATCTGTCCCTCCACACAATGTATTTGGCTCCTACACTCTGGGTAGAAAATAGCATATATTGCTAAAACATAATCTAGATACAATTTGTAAGTTGAGCTAGATATGCAACAATTCATTTTAATAATTCATCTCACTGATGTAATCAGGCAAAAGCTAACTAATACATTAAATGTCAAAGAATAAACAAGTACTTTTTATACTTTCAGAGTAGTAAATAAAATACCTATAATAAGACAGCTTCATAATGCAGAGTTCTAATTTGTAAAGGAAAACTCTACATTCAAATGTATTTTTTATAGAGGACACATGAATCAAGTCAACCAGCAAATTAAAAAGATGTTAATGTAATTGAAACTTGATATTCTTAAGATACCATGCACCGCAGCATAATGAAAACAACCAATATGCCTTGTACTGAACAGAAGCCCACACTACCATATTTTACTACCTACTGTGCTTCTACAGTAGGAAGTAAAATATTTAGCTTACATTTAAATAAAAGCTGGATACTGACCAACACTCTCTTTATAGATATTTTAAAAAGTATCACTGCTCATTTCCCATAAATACCATATCAAATATTACAAATACATAAGTAAAGAAAAAGTGTCAAAAATAAAATCAAACAATCCTAAAATTAACTAGAAGATAAGAGAGTAAGGCCCCATTGGCATTTTATAAAAAGTTAATTGCTAACCTACAGATAAACCAGTTTTATACACAAACATTTTAAACTAAGAGTTCCCCTCAGGAATAATTAATATGCAACAAAGAAACACCATAAAGTTTAAGATAACGATTAATATAAGGACTGACAAACCGGAACTCATTATATTCTTTGAACTAATACATGATGTTGCATGGATCTTATTTCCTTCTTTTTGTTTTTTCTTTGGTCGATTTCTCAGTGATATAAATAACAGTTTTATGTACAATTATATGTTTCATTCCTTCTGGTGCAAATCTCTATATATTATCCTAAAATTAAACAAAAATCATATCAAATGTTTAAAATAGTCCACTAAAAAGAATATGAGATTTTTGAAACCCATAATGATAATATTTTCTTAGTACGACTTTTACCCAGGCATGTACAAGGTACAAAATACACTATTAGGAAGGACAGAAAATGCTTGCGAGGCACGTAAGACATAAATACCAGCACCATTTTACAACACTAACTTGCAAATCGAAACATTACTATTCTGAAATGGTGTCTTTCTCGCCTAAAACAACGGTTTGGTCTCACACACATAGACTATGTATACTACACACACATTGCTGACACTTTCTCCTCAGGTGATGATAGTCTGACTTGACATTTTCTGCTGCTGGAAAATCCAAAGAAATTGTTAGCTCTTCAGGATATTGATTACTGGCTATTAATTATAAATAGGTAAAGTATATTAATGTATTTATTAATTAATTATTAATATAAATAAAAAAAACATTAAAAAAATATTTTCCACTGCACTAAAAAAAAATGTATAGTTTACACTGTATTTATTTATTTTTAGTATGCTTGGCTCTTTCTAATACATTTATTCATTTATTTCATCATTATTAATGTACATTAATAATTAATAGTTACTTAATAACAAAATTAAATAAAATGTATACTGCAGGAAGAAAAATTTATATTTTACACTGCACTTATGTATATGTATTATGCTTACCTCTTTAGCATACATTAATTTATTAATTAATTTATTAATAATGTCAAATTCATTTATTAATTGCTAATTAGGGGGGAAAAGTATTTTACACTGCAGTTATATGTCTGTATTATGTTTAGGTCTTCCTAATACACTTATTCATTAACGTCAATTAATTCATTAATTATTACAATATTTTACACTACACTTACATATCTGTATTAATGTTCATTTCATGACAGCAAGAGGACCCTGTAATAAAATAAATTGATATTTTAGACTGGAAATCTTGTGGTGCGCTTACCTCAATTAGCTTATTATGCTCTAAGACCTCAACAAATTTAAATTTAGCACTGATTTTACTTAAATTATTTTATTATGCTCTGAGACTTTGAAAATATACATATATATACAAATATATATTACACTGCAATTACCTACATCAGTTTATTATGCTCTGGACCTACAAAAAATGAATATTTTAAACTGAAGTAAAAAAAAAAAATATTTTACACTGCACTTATATATTTGTATTAATGCTCATTGCCTGACAGGGATAGGACCCTCAAAGCAGTTACATATTTAAATCAGTTTATTATGCTCTGACACCTGAAACATTTAATATTGATGCTTAGGCCTTTTTTTATGTTTTGCATGTATGCAAATTAAACTTGATACTTTCATTGATTAATGAATTAATTGAATACAAACATTAACAATGCCTTTCATGTATTTTACAGTTTTCTCATCTCTGTAAACACTGGACCTGATTGAACACAGACCCTGAGCTGTGCAGCATTTCATCTGCAATTACATCACCATTATAGGTATATGATTTAATGATGCCCTTCTTTATCAAAATAGGATTAAGTCTTTTGCTTTTGCATTGATGAAAGTTATTGATTAATTCATGTATGTACAATAAAAATACATTATATTTCTTACAGATTTGAAGACAGAAAATAATACAACTTCAACATCATCAAAAAGTGGAAAGGAAGTTAATCCTTTAATACTTCAGGTAACTAAGAAAACATGTTAAGAATGTGCTGATTCATGTAGTTGCTATACAAGAAAAAAATTACAATTGAAACTAAAATGCCTGTATTTACAATTCCAGATTAAAATGGCGGGCAAAGCAGAAACAAACAAAGAACATAAAAGAAGAGTGGCAAGGGGATGGAAGCAAAGATGGAGAGATGCACAGTCGCCTGAGACTTCCCAAAGACTAAGACAAAAAGACAGACAGGGACTTGCCAATAAATTAGAAATGAGTGCAAAAGGACAAATTGAGTGTGCTGAACCTTTAAGCAAAGAAAAAGTAAACAAAAACATGTCTGTGAAACATTGCTTAATGACGCAAAATTGCCTTATGACACCAATGTTGATACACATGACACCAATGTTGATATACACACTGGTACTGATAGCTATGTCCAGGAAGCTCAGGATAGTCCTTTATTTAAATTACGAACAGTAGACTCTCCTTTTTGTGAATTAATGAATGTACTTTGTTGGTTTTGTTGGGCCTATAATTTTTGGAAGGAAAGACCAACTGATGGGGAGTTTATTAGTTGCTGTCAGAAAGGAAAGTTAATAAACATTTCCTGAATATTTAGAAAGTATAAAAAGCGATCCAACATTTCCAAGTTATACTAATTAAAAAAAACAGTGCAATTGCATTTGCTTCAATTGGTGCTACATTAGCAGAAAATGTCCCAGGACATGGTCCTTACTTTTTTAGAGTTCAAGGGCAAATTTACCACCGCGTCCACAAGAAGGAGAGCACAGGAAATTTACAAGTCCTAGATACAATCGAATCTGTTGAACAACGGATGACGCTTCTTGAAAATAAACAGTGTTTGCCCATAGTCTTTGATCAGCTGGTTAAATTTATGGCCAACAACCCATATAGTCAAGCATACAAAAAATTATCAAAGGTTGAAAAAGAACAACAGGAACATGCTCAAATACATCAATTGTCAATGCCAAGAGTAAATATGGTTTTGAAAAGAGATTACAAAGACGGTATAATTTACCAACAGTAAATGAGGTTGCCATGGTCTTTAAAAATGAGGATGGTGAACCCCCTTTTCAGAAGGATATCAGTATTTATCCATGCATCATTGCACCAAAAAAATTATACTATAATTCAGATTCGGTTCTGGCTGATTACCAAGACAATTCTTTAACTCCCTCTGGAATGCCACCACATGTTTTGCAACTTAAAAAAGGGGCAATTGTCATGCTACTGGAAAATAGGAATCCAAAAAAGGACTTTGTAATGAGACCAGATTAATTGTGCAGGATTTAAAAGATTATGTTATACATGCAAAAATTATGACTGGTACCCATAAAGGTGAACGAGTTTTTATACCACTAGTTGATTTGGCTCCAAGTGAGAGTGGTTTACCTTTTGTCCTTTAAAGCAGACCATTTACCATTATCATGGCATTTGCCATGACCATTAGTAAATCAAAAGGACAAACTTTTAAGTCTGTGGGTATTTCTTTACAGGAACCTGTATTTGCCCATGGACAACTCTATGTTGCTATTTTCCAGATGCAACAATCCAGAGGAAATTAAAGTTCATGTTGAAGAAAACCAACTCTTTTTTTAGAGGATGGATGCATTTTTACCAAAAACATTGTGTACTATGAGCTTCTGTAAACATAGTGAACAGTGGTTTTATTTTGAGGATGAAAGTTGATGTCACTCAGGCTCTTTTTAGAGGACCACTATTTCACTAAGAAACTCTATAAAATGGCAAAAATTATAGAGAACAGTGGTTTTACTTCCAGAACAAACTAAAATGTCACTGTGACTCTTTTTAGAAAACCACTATTTCACTTAGGAAACTCTATCTGCCATTTTCCAGAACTAAAAGAATAACAAAAAAAAGGTTAAAATAAAACAAGAATGGTTATATCTCAGAGACAAACTTACAAGTCTGATGGGCTCTTTTCAAGGGAACCACTTAGACATACAAAAAAAAATGGAATGTTTTGGAAGTTTCCTTTTCACATGATTGGCCCCACAAAACAGTTATGTTGCATTTTCATAAAAATTAATGCTTGCATGTTACTACATTAAGTTACTGTTTGGAATGTTAAACTTGTGTTTCAAAAGGTGGAGAAAGTTGTTTCATTCTATATAATTAAGAGTTCATGTTAGTACGATGATGACAATTTGTTGTTAAATATACATGTTTAATTACATAAAGAGTATCGATCCAGGGAGAAATCATATCGCCAGTTAATGGGGTCAGGAAGCAATTAATTTTGTTGACCACTTTGAAACAATTGGCCAAGTTTCACTGTTTTTTTTTTTTTTGTTTGACGTCCTCCGGCTTTACCAGTAGTTCAACTACAAGTTGCATGTTAAGAAGCATTCTGTAATGGTTTAAATTACTCATTCATACAAACTTGACCTATTGTTAGGTTACTTATGCATACCTCAGAATTAAAATTTTTAGTATTGATTAACATAATTGGTTGACCCGTTTCAAATATAACTTCTATGTTGCAAAGCTTTATGTAATGGTTAAAAATACTTATTCATACAAACTTGACCTATTGTTATGTTACTTATGCATACCTCAGAATTAAAAATGTTAGTATTGTTTAACGTAATTGGTTGACCCCTGTTTCAAATATAATTTCAATGTTACAAAGCTTTATGTAATGGTGTAAAAAACGTATTCCTACAAAATTCACCAATACTTATATTATTCCTGCATACTTGACAATTAAAAAGGTTAATATTGTTAAAAATATGATTTCACAGTTTTCAAATACAAGTTCAATGTTAAAAATATAAAAGCATTTATTACAATTGTTGTACTTCTTTGTAGATAACAAAAAGGTTATAAGTGTCAGGCACTCACATTATGTGGCAAACTGCATTCCCAGCCTTACAATTTTATTACCGTCATTTTTTACAGGCAAGTTGCTAGTCTCTATATAAATATTAAAGTGAAGTTGTGGAATGGGCCTTATATCTCACCTCAGAGTATTTAATGGTAATTGTCATTCTCATGCTCTCTCTCGTATTCTAGATTTAGCTCTAAAATGTATACTGTAATTGATGGAACCACATTCAGACAGAAATATGCTCTTGCTATCTTGCACAAACTTTTTGACCATTTTTGCCTGTACAGATTGGGTTAAAGCTTGATCCTTGTTCTTTCTGGCATTATGACATCTTTAGGTAGGCAGCATAGTTGGATGTGAAGTAGATAAGGATTTATGGACCACTTACGAAAGCCATTGGTTTCCCCAAAATGATGTGTCAACGAAAGTAAGCGCTTTGTAGTGGTGGCAGATTTTTGTCAGGTATTTAGATTGATGTGATTAATTTTTGGACAAAAAGAATCAATGAACTCTGGGGAAAAAGTTACATTGAATGAAAATGAATTTCTTCTATACTTTTTATTTACATTTTAGTGAAATATTTGAGATATTTTATTGAACCAGCAGATTCAATAGCACTAGGAGAACAATAAGCAATGCATACACATTATTTCCATACATTATGACAGATAAAAAAAAACAACACGCCGGGGAATGAGGTTGTACGCAAATTTAAACCGAAATTGACGAGTTTCAGCACTTTTTTCTAAGAGAGAAAAAAAATGGTGGACGAAAAAAATGAAAACGAGGCTAAAGGAGACAGAGGAGCTCAAATCACTGCCAGGAACATAGGAGATATACAATATACCATTGTAACGGACAGAAAATGCTTGCGAGCCAAGTAACACATAGAAACAAACCACCATTTTACAACACTAACTTGCAAATAATAACATTACGATTCTAAAATGGTGCGTACGCAGCCTATTTACATTGCACACTTGGCACATTGCTGACACTTTCTCCTCAGGTGATCAACAGTCCAACTGTGCATTTTCAGATGCAGGAAAAGCCAAAGAGATTGTTAGCTTTTCAGGATATTGATTGCTGCATATTAAATATAAATAGGTAAAGTATATTATTTTTTTAAATTCATATTAATTCATTAATTCACTAAATAAATTTTATATTTTACACTGTACTTCTATATCTGTCTTTGCGATGAGCGACCAAGGTGATCGTTGCAAAGCAAGAAACTTGAAGTACACAAGGTGAGAGGCTCGCAATGAGTGCCGAAGGTCCTCAGAGGAGCAAAAGCCTTACATTGTGTGGCAAACAGCATTGCCATGGCTTCAAATTTTATTGCTGTCATTTTTGACGGGTAAGTCGCTAGTTCATAATAATACTGATGACATCACACTAGACCGCCTATAATGTCATTTAATGATAACATTATTAAAATTATTCTTAATTTATGAAACACAAAATAATGAAAACATAGATATATGAGACTAGTGATAATGTACATGACTGAAAAGAAATTATGGAAAATATTATAATTTAGAACAAAATAAACCAATTTAATAGAGTTGGTTCATATTAATGGCTAACTGTCAGCCATTAAATGGTATAATATAAATTAAACAGTTTCCTGTCTTTAATTTAAAGCCTTTTTAATAAGAACCATATAACGTTCAACTCATTAGTTAATCATAACAAAGGATAAAAAGTTGTTTGTCAAAATATTGGAAAAAAACATTCTATGATCCTTCTAACTATAGAGCAGTAGTTCACAACCCTCTCCTCAAAAAACATATGACAGAACATTCACACTATGTGAATACAAATTAGATAAATGCAGTTGAATATCAATTGTCTCATCTATATAATAAAGAGAATGCATATACTGTACCGTATAAAACCCAATTGTAAATCTACATTTATTTCTTTGATGAAAGGAAATTAGCTCCTTTTAAATACCTGTTAAAAATAAGTATTGGGTTTGAGTCAAGTAGATATAGAAATGTAGTTTTTAACAAATAACTATGATATTTGTATGAACAATATGTTTATTGTGATAATCAGTTTCATTTGGACATTTTTAAACTTCCACAGTTAACAATTTAACTATGTGTACAATTATAAAAAATAGTATGTGACATTATAGTCAGTAATATTGTCATGGCTTTTGTGGGTAAAGAAAAAGACCACAATGTATATCGCCTACAATATATGGTTGTCTATTTGTATTGCTGTTACATTGTAAACATATACAGATACACTTATGGTATACTCTTTTAACATGGGAGGATTTAAATAATTTTCCTTTGTACAAATTACATTTCTGAGTCTAGTAAACAAGTCAAGGTAAGACTTGGCCAAGCCAACGTTTGATATGGTAGACGTTTAGCAGAGACCTTCAAGATGCAATATTTAAGATAGAGTGCTAAGGCATACGCATCTCTCCTCACTACCACATTGTTCTAAATAACATTAAGTGAACATTGGCCTAGTGAAAAATGGCATGGTCTCTAACTTGGAAATAGTTGGCAGACATATATGGGATAAAGGTCACATATATTCTCTAATTAATTAATTTTAATACATGTACCCAGTCTGTTCTCTTGTGGACAGAAACAGATACACACAACATGTTTATCAACACGTTATAAGTATGCCTATACATGCAAATAGGGAGTAACCTATAGTAATTGGTAGAAAACAACCGTGTGACAATAAGGAAGAAAGAGTTTATTAAAAAGGCAGAGAGAAGGATCGGGGTCTTTTCTGGTCTTTTCTGTTTTTCCGTCGCTACTTCTTCGGTACTATTTTCTGACTTTGGCTTTGGCTGTCTATTGCTGGTTTGTCTTACGGTCCTATCTGTGTACAATTTCTGACTGTCACTCTCCGTCATATCTCTAAGATATCTTACTAAATCTGTCTATATCCAAACTCTATCTCAAATCGTCCTAAAAAGAAAAGAAACAAATACACAAAATGGGATCACTTCAGACTATCTTGAGAAGGAATCCTAAAATAAGACAGGTGTTATCCTAAAATCCTATACATGGTAATGTATAAACATGTTTAACTTTCTAATTTGTAGTAGAGTTAAAATAGTCCAATATACAACAATCCTTCTGTTACCCTTTTGGGAGTGGTCAAAGAACAAAGACTAATTAGCACCTGAATTCCAGACTGTAGGTATTAATAAATATATTTCAATGTGCCATACTCCCTACAAAAGTCTGATTGACTTTAATCAATAATATAACCATTTAACCATAACATCTATAATCAAAAGCTACTTAGCAATTCTCAACACATACTTTCTTTAATAACATAATCAACAAAACTGTTTGATATAATTTCTTGATTGCATATATAGAAACATGCTATAACATAAATTAATTACCCTAATACCAATATACAAAATGTATTTAGCCTGCTATAAATTCATTATAACCTAAATAGTTATATCTCTTCTGCTCTGTAGGTCTTAAACCTGAGTGTGCTATTCATGGGGTAACACATTTTATCACTGAGTATTAATACCACATATATGTTATAGAATAGACATTTGATTGTTTATCCAAGTGTGATGAGACTTTATACTCTGCTTATTATCTCTGTATTGAGCGAACCAAATCTTATTGCTTTATTATTGTTAACCAAGTTTAATTAGATTATATACACTGCTTATTGATCCATATATTGAACTAACAAAATAGGGTAAGACATTTTATTACTGAGTATCAATACCACATATATTGTATAGAATAGACATTTGATTGTTTATCCAAGTGTGATGAGAATTTATACTCTGCTTATCATCTCTGTATTGAGGGAACCAAATCTTATTTCTTTATTATTGTTAGCCATGTTTAATAAGATTATATACACTGCTTATTGATCCATATATTGAACTAACAAAATATTGATTGTCTTAAAAATAGATTGTTTAAGGATTGTATTATTCCTATATTGAATTAACAAATACTGTATATACAGTTATCAGATGATTGCTAACCAAACTTGATACGATTTTATATACTTCTTATTGATTTATATATTGTAGTAACAGAATATAAAATGTGTTAACACTAATTGTTATCCAATCATTTACAAGAGATTGTAATAATCATAAAATATAATCTATATTGTCATCTATCTAAACATTATAGCTTATAAGTAAATACATCCAATTGGTTATCCTTGATTTTACTTTTATCCCAATAGACATCATTCTGTAAAAAGCAGATAATTGTCTATAAATTGATCACTGCTCAATAAAATATATTAATCAATACATTTGTAATATTTCATGTCATATCAAATTATATGACAATATTATCTGAGGATACCAGATCAGATACTACTGATACTACTCTTCTAGATTGTATTAGTTTATGACGATGAACCCACCCTTTCACCACCCTTAGTGTTACATCATTTTGTGTTTTTTTCTGGAGGTCAAACTGCTAAGTATATCATTTGTATAATTTGGAATTTGTATACGTACTTTTTGCATCTTCATTACCGGTATAATAAATATATAAATATATATATATATATATATATATATATATATATATATATATATATATAATTATAATTATTATATAATACACACACACACACACATATATATATATATATATATATATATATATATATATATATCATTATTCAGTAATCTCATTATTTTAAAAGACCATGGCCCCCATTTTATTGTCCAAATCGCATTTAAATGATATTTAATTTGCTATTTTTAGCTACTCACATTCTAATTGTGAAGTTACAGGCTCAAAATCACTGCGGTTATCAAAAACGTAACTCCGTCCTATCTCCTCCTTTGATGTTTCAAGCCCACAAATGTTACCCCAAATCCATATTTAATTACAACAATTCAAAAAGCCTGCAGTTGCCTTCACACCTGTAATTGGCGAATGTATCAAAAAATTATATGAGTACTAGATATGACTCACAAGTGGGTTAAACACCTGTTTGTAACACTGCAAAATCAAATAAAAATACAATATTGTACTTACAAATATTGGGAAAGCAATGAAAGACATTTTAATTAATTGAACAACAATCTCAAGCTTACAAATCTGCAATAACATTTTTTTTTTTACCTTTTATTTCTGTGTTATATTGATCCCAGGAATCAAGGAGGTAATACATATCATGGAACCTGCATGCACTAGAACAGTTGATTTATTGATTTCTACATTTCTGTATTACGAGCCAGATTGCAGATTGGACTTCTAAACACTAAATGATTGTAGTTTAAACTCCATGTTTTACCGATGTCCTGATGACGGTCTTATTTACTATTGGCTCTTTCTAAATTGTAACTTAAGGGCCTGTTTAATCGATCATGCTCATGCCCTGAAATGCTACACACAGGTTCATGGTTTGCGTGTTGGGGCTGTGAGCCTGTAATTATAGGCTTGAGTCAATTAAATACATCTGTAACAAAATTCTAACCCACAGACATATGGGCAGTGTGAAGGTAATTGTGGCCTTGGAATTAAATAGGGCCCCATGTTTCTAAATATTTTTCTATTGAATCATTAAATTATTGCTATGTTAGCCAGAGCCTTTGCTACATGAATATATTTGTTTTTCTGATCATTTTAGTACACACATATTCTGTCTGAGCATTAATTAACATCTATTCTTAAGTTATTTCTGTGCATTCTCAGTTAAATTTACCTGCACAGTAAGGAAGTTGGTACAGAGTTCTGCAGCCCATATTATAGTAAGACAATCAGTGAATATTTTGATGCTGGCTTTTTTAAATGGCCACAAAGCTAATCTTAGTTTATTTAATCCCAATTATCACACTTGCAGATTCTTATATAAATAATATAGGCCACTATGCAAATCCTGGCAAAATCAATGACAAGTGATACAAAAAATTACACCTAGCTATGTTAATCAGAGACTCCTAAAACATTGTGAGAGAACTGCTACAAGTCACTGCAGCAAGCCAGAATGTCAAATTACAGATAATTTTTATATTGAATTATCCCACCCACTATACAGTACAAGTTACTCTGAGAGACCCCTCCCCCAAACCCGATGCTAATAAGATTTTACGGATTGCTTGCAAATCAGGGCACTGCCTTATCTGCCAACAAGTAAACAAATTATCATGGGTACCACAGACCAATTACAGTGGCTGTTTTAGTCATGGCAGAATAGAAATGAAAGAATTTAAATAAGTTTGTCAACACAAATTGTATTAATTACCACTAGTGATGTCGCGAACATAAAATTTTCGCAGCAAATGTTCGCGAACCGGCGAACATCGGCGAACCGCCATAGACTTCAATGGGCAGGCGAATTTTAAAACCCACAGGGACTCTTTCTGGCCACAATAGTGATGGGAAAGTTGTTTCAACGGGACTAACACCTGGACTGTGGCATGCCGGAGGGGGATCCATGGCAAAACTCCCATGGAAAATTACATAGTTGATGCAGAGTCTGGTTTTAAGCCATAAAGGGCATAAATTACCTAACATTCCGAAATTGTTTGGAATAACGTGCATTAAAACATCAGGTATGATGTTGTATCGATCAGGTAGTGTAAGGGTTAGGCCCCCTTCACAGTGACAGACCAAACTCCCCGTTTAACGCACCGCAAACAACCGCAAACAGTCCATTTGCACAACCGCAAACTCCCCATTTGCACAAGGTTGGATACCAAGCTAGCCATGTCCCGTCCTTTGTCCTCACTGATGTCATTGAAGGTCTCTTCCTCCACTCAGCCACCAAGGGTCCCCGAAAGGTGACAGCAAGCCCCCTGGGACGCCTGCTGTGTTTGGTCTTCCACCTCCTCAAAGGCACCTTCCTCCTCTGACTCCTCTTCTTCAGACTCCTCTCACTGCGTTGCCTCTCTCTGCATTATTATAAGGTGTGTTAAGTAGTACTACTCTTATCAGTTTAATATTTGTTACGTCATCTATCAGGGGGCGTGTATAAGGCCTGGATTTTTAGAACCAGGAGATGGAAAAAGATGCTTTGTTGGTCGTATCACTTCAATTTTGGGGCACAGCACGTGCAGTCAAAGGTGCCACCAGATAGGAGTGGCGTGTTTGTAAGTACTACTCTTATCAGTTTAATACTTGTTACGTCACCTATCAGGGGGCGTGTATAAGGCCTGGATTTTTAGAACCAGGAGATGGAAAAAGATGCTTTGTTGGTCGTATCACTTCAATTTTGGGGAACGGCACGTGCAGTCAAAGGTGCCACCAGATGGGAGTTGCGTGTTTGTAAGTACTACTCTTATCAGTTTAATACTTGTTACGTTACCTATCAGGGGGCGTGTATAAGGCCTGGATTTTTAGAACCAGGAGATGGAAAAAGATGCTTTGTTGGTCGTATCACTTCAATTTTGGGGCACGGCACGTGCAGTCAAAGGTGCGACCAGATAGGAGTGGCGTGTTTGTAAGTACTACTCTTATCAGTTTAATACTTGTTATGTCACCTATCAGGGGGCGTGTATAAGGCCTGGATTTTTAGAACCAGGAGATGGAAAAAGATGCTTTGTTGGTCGTATCACTTCAATTTTGGGGAACGGCACGTGCAGTCAAAGGTGCCACCAGATAGGAGTGGCGTGTTTGTAAGTACTACTCTTATCAGTTTAATACTTGTTACGTTACCTATCAGGGGGCGTGTATAAGGCCTGGATTTTTAGAACCAGGAGATGGAAAAAGATGCTTTGTTGGTCGTATCACTTCAATTTTGGGGCACTTTGTGACATTAGCTTCTTACGCTCAAACATGTCCTTTACAGGCACCTGACTATGGGCAGATGAGCAGGAACTGCTCAAGGCGAGAGACGGAGTGGCGGATGGTTGAGAGGGGGCAAGGAGGACAGCAGTGGTTGATGTGGCTTATGATGCTGCTCCAGGAGGAGGATGGCGGCTTTGAGTTTGTGTGCTGCTTGTACTCATGTGTTGGTCTGGAGTCACCCAAACATTAGGTCTCAACCTGTAGAGGATAAGGGAACCAGGCTACTCTAGACCTCATTCATCATTACAGGTTTTGACAGATCGGTACTATGCGTGCAAGCTACTGTGACAACAGATATGAGTGGCACTGTGCACTTGCAGAAATTGGTAGAGTAGACGCTGTAGGTCTGACACACACGCTTGCAGACAACTAACTGCTATGCCATCTATTACAGTACAATTTTTTTTTTGTTTTAAATGTACACTACTGTTACACCACATATGAGTGGTTTGTTAAGTAGTACTACTCCTATCAGTTTAATCCCTGTTATGTTCCTTTTTTGGGGTTTGGTTGTTGAAGCCACAGTGCAGCACCAGAGGCCAGAAAAATTAGGCATGTACACATGCCTGAAAAATTAGGTATTGTTGATCTTGCAGCGAGCAGAGAAGAAGGTAGGCCTGATTCAACGCCCCATCCCTGCATATCCACACTCAGAGATTGAGGGGGCGACCCTTAAAAGGCCACGGGCCGGAGATATAAAGGGGGGCCATCCCAAATAAGCACACAAGCGGGGACAAAGGTAGTGAAGGGGACATAGAGGCCCATGGACTGACGGTCGCCATCTTGGCAGGAAAAGAGCCCAGCAATTAAGCCAAACTGACCCAGCACAGGCAGCTACTTGAGTCAAACGCTGTACAATTACACCATAATAAAGCTGAAACATGCAGCAGCAGGAATTCTAAACGGCCACACGGGGACAAGGAGGCTAACAGCCCCCACAGTCTCTGCACCACTCTTTTTAACAGATAACCCAAGGGGCTAACCAGGGACCTTGCCCACAAAAAAAAGCAGAATTTTATTGGAGGAATTATTAGTGTCTTTACCCCCCAAGAGAGGACATAATATACGGTATCTTTAGACTACCTGATGGCCAAACCTCCTTTAGCCCCAATGCTATCCAAGAAACATTTCAAAACTTCGATCAGACCATATATTCATCCCAATCCCGCTGCAGCGGATCTGACATAGAGTCCTTCCTACTACAGCAAGAAGTCCACAAAAAACCTGTACCTCAATTGGACAGCTTGAACCTAGACATATCCCAAGAGGAAGTTAAATCTACAATCCAAGATCTTAAATTTGGCAAGTCCCCAGGGCCAGACGGTTTTACTCATCTGTACTATAAGAAATTTGAGCCCTTGCTTACCCCCGCGCCTAACATCTTTGTTTAACGCTATACTAAATGGAGAACCTATGCCCCCTTAATTGAATCAGGCCGACCTCATAGTCTTTCCAAAAGAGGGTAGGGACCCGAATCTCAAACTGTATTACAAGGCAGCGCAGCTGGCTTTCATTCCTCTGGCGCATTCTCCAAAACACATCAGCCGCTCTGGGTATTTATGGAAAATGTAAGCATGTCACCTTATACATGGGATACAGTAATATGGATTCCAGGCCTGTATACTTTTTTGAGAAACTTGAAAAACCCATTGATTAAGCACTCATTAAAAATATGGACGGAGATGAACAGGACACAAAAACTGTACACTCGTGTATCAGATCTTACCCCTATCGTACCCAATCCCCACTTTAAGATACATCTTCCGGAAAGCTCTCTCAGTTGGTGGAAGTCTCAGAACCTACTAAGGGTTGGTCCATGGTGGCATGATGACAAAATAATGACTTTTGAGTGGGTGAGAGATAGGCACAATTTACCCCTGGCTGAACACTATAATTTTTGCAGGATACATCATTTTATATATACGATAAGTGGTAGGGGAACCCCCAAAAGAAACACCTGGCTACTCAAAAAATGTAGAGATTCCCCCTTTCAGCCTGGTATTATTAGCCTCATGTATGAACTATTTAATGAAAACTCATGGGCAAACAAACCAGACTATACCAAAGCCTGGGAGAGGGATTTGGGCACCGAGTTGGCAGACAGCACATGGGATAAAAGGCTTAAGTAGGGGATCTTTAAATTATAGTCTTCTTGAGACTTCAATAAAGGTCCTACACAGGACATATATTACTGCTTTTAAGCTAATAAATGGGATCCAAAACGGAGCAGCTCATGTTTTAGGAACAGTGGTAATGAGGCTACATTTATTCATGTCTGGTGGGAGTGTTCGGCAGTCATAAGACTATGTGAAAAAACATGCTTACTAGCTTCTAAAATGTTTAAGATTGACCTAATAAAATATTTCTTGAAAGAAAAAATACACATAGCTAGTAGTTGGAAAACCCCAAATTAAAACTTTCAGGAATTAATTAAAAAAATCAACTATTTACTGCTCAACGAGAGATTTAACCAAGTAGTCTTGGATAGAATCATCCAGTTCCAGACAATTTGGGATCCCTGGATAACATCCCCATTTAGTGCCCCCCTAATATAATAAAACATTTGTTAATGGTTGAAGCGACTCGGGGGGAAGGACCGGAGTGGGGGAGCCCTGGAGGAGACCCTTCAGAAGCAACCGGCGGCAAAATCATCCGAGGAAAGGAGAGGTCGCCTACTGAAGCCTGCCCTAGGGTAACCCAAGGGCGATTGAGCAGGTTAGATATTGTAGATAATAAGCTACTGCTGGAGTGATGATAGATAATAGGACTTTGGTGTTAACTGCTGATATACTCTTTACTATTGTCTGTTTTACCATGTCTTAGGTTTCTCTTAAAAATTGCAATCACAGTAAAAAAAAAGAAAATGTATTAACCAAAAAAGTAAAAAAAAGAAGGCCTAGCCACCTAATTTTAACAAAATGTCTTCATTTTAAATATGTATTTTTGCACAACTGTTGTGTTATGCAAGACTGTTCAATATGTTTTCTTTTTCATTACATGCCGTACGCCTTCTGACATAAAAATTGAAATTCAAAAATTAGGTATTGTTGCAGCCGCTGCTATTGCAGCGGCCAGAAAAATTGACCTTTGTTCCCCAGGCAGAAAGAGCCATAAAACATTGCGTCTTCTTGAACCCTAGTTGGGGGCGGATAATTCACGCAACTCATCCGGCATTCACAGATAACATACAGCAGCATGTGGACCATTTTTAGCCGAAGGCAGCTCATCTCATCAGGCCTTTTTCAGTCGAATGTATCGCCCAGTGTCATTCCCTTCGGGATCCATCCCTCATTCATCTTTATAAAGGTGAGGCAATCTAGACTTTTTTGCCCTAGACGACTTCTCTTCTCGGTGACAAAACCTCCTGCTGCACTGAAGGTCCTTTCTGACAGGACACTTGAAGCGGGGCAGGCCAGAAGTTCAATTGCAAATTGGGATAGCTCAGGCCACAGGTCTAGCCTGCATACCCAGTAGTCAAGGGGTTCATCGCTCCTCAGAGTGTCGATATCTGCAGTTAAGGCGAGGTAGTCTGCTACCTGTCGGTCAAGTCGTTCTCTGAGGGTGGATCCCGAAGGGCTGATGCGATGCGTAGGACTGAAAAAGGTCCGCATGTCCTCCATCAACAACACGTCTTTTAAACGTCCTGTCCTTGCCGGAGTGTTCGTGGGAGGTGGATTACTTTCACCTCTTCCCGTGTTATATTGCCCTTGTGCTGTGACATCACCCTTATATGCTGTGTAAAGAATACTTGTTTATTTGTTTTGGACCTGCTGCATCCTTTCTGACTTGCGGTAATTTGGTAACAAATCAGGCACTTTCTGCTTATACCGGGGGTCTAGTAGCGTGCACACCTAGTACAGGTCGTGCCCCGTCAGCCTTTTTATACGAGGGTCCTGTGACAGGCACGACAGCATGAAAGACCCCATTTGCACAAGGTTGGATGCCGAGCTAGTCACGTCCCGTTCGTCGTCCTCAGTGATCTCGCTGAAGATATGTTTTTCCCCCCAGCCACGTACAACATCACGGGTACCAGATAGGTGACAATGAGCACCCTGGGATGCCTGTTGTGATTGGTCTTCCTCCTCCCCCTCAACGCCACATTCCTCCTCTGACTCCTCTTCCTCACAATCCTCTTCCAGCGTTGCCGCAGGTCCAGCAAGCGATGCTGATAAGGCTGTTTCTGGTGGTGATGGTGACCACAACTCTTCCTCTTCCTCGTCACGCTCATCTACGGCCTGATCCAGCACTCTTCGCAGGGCACGCTCCAGGAATAAAACAAATGGTATGATGTCGCTGATGGTGCCTTCGGTGTGACTGACAAGGTTTGTCACCTCCTCAAAAGGACGCATGAGCCTACAGGCATTGCTCATGAGCGTCCAGTAACGTGGCAAAAAAATCCCCAGCTCTGCAGAGGCTGTCCTAGCACCCCGGTCATACAAATACTCGTTAATGGCTTTTTCTTGTTGGAGCAGGCGGTCGAACATTAGGAGTGTTGAATTCCAACGTGTGAGGCTGTCACAAATCAAGCACCTCACTGGCATGTTGTTTCGCCGCTGGATATCTGAAAAGAGCGCCATGGCACTTTTCAGATATCCACCTTTCTGGCCTGCTTTCTGGCCTGCTTCAGGACATCCTGTAAGCCTGGATACTTATGGACAAAGCGTTGTACGATCAGATTACACACATGTGCCATGCACGGCACATGCGTCAACTTGCCCAAATTCAATGCCGCCAACAAATTTCTTCCGTTGTCACAAACCACTTTGCCAATCTCTAGTTGGTGCGGAGTCAGCCATTGATCCAACTGTGCGTTCAGGGAGGACAGGAGTGCTGGCCCGGTGTGACTCTCTGCTTAGAGGCAAGTCAACCCCAAGACGGCATGACACTGCCGTATCCGGGATGTGGAATAGTATCTGGGGAGCTGGGGGGGTGCCGTTGATGTGGAGCAAGACATAGCAGCAGCAGAAGAGGACTCAGCTGAGGAGGTTATGGAAGAGGATGGAGTAGGAGGAGTAGAGGAGGTGGCAGCAGGCCTGCCTGCAGGTCGTGGCGGTGTCACCAACTCCTCTGCAGAGCCATGCATTCCATGCTTGGCAGGCGTCAGTAAGGTTTGCTTAATGCGCAGTGTAGGTGATATACCTGCCCTGACCATGCTTTGCAGACCAGGTATCAGTGGTCAGATGGACCCTTGCCCCAACACTGTGTGCCAGAGATGCCATTACTTCCTTTTGCACAATTGAGTACAGGTTGGGGATTGCCTTTTGGGCAAAGAAATTTCGGCCGGGTACCTTCCAGTGCGGTATCCCAATCGCTAAAAAATTTTGAACGCCTCAGACTCCACCAGCTTGTATGGTAAAAGCTGGCGGGCCAAGAGTTCAGACAAGCCAGCTGTCAGACGCCGGGCAAGGGGGTGACTTTGTGGCATTGGCATTTTACACTCAAACATGCCCTTGACAGACACCTGACTGTGGGGAGATGAGCAGGAACAGCAAGAAGCGAGAGACGGAGTGGTGGATAGTTGAGAGGGGGCAAGGAGGACAGCAGTGGTTGATGTGGATGAAGATGCTGGACCAGGAGGAGGATGGCGGCTTTGAGTTTGTGTGCTGCTTGTACTCATGTGTTGATCCCATTTGCGTTTGTGATGTGACATCATGTGCCTTCGCAAAGCAGTTGTACCTAGGTGGGTGTATGACTTCCCACGAC
This sequence comes from Discoglossus pictus, assembly GCA_027410445.1. Taxonomy (NCBI): domain Eukaryota; kingdom Metazoa; phylum Chordata; class Amphibia; order Anura; family Alytidae; genus Discoglossus; species Discoglossus pictus. The sequence goes on along the minus strand of CM050171.1, from coordinate 55,660,589 downwards.
TCAGTTTCTTTTGGCACAGGTTGCAAATGGCATCGCTGTTGTCAGAGGCAGACACACAAAAAAAATGCCACACTGCTGAGCTCGGCGGTGACGGCATTCTGGTGGTGGCAACAGCATGCGTTGATTGACGTGCTGTCTGGCTGACCCCGGGTGCTGATGCATGCTGTCTGACTGTGCCACTAACTCGTTGCGATGACCTCCCTCTACTTCCAACTCGTCTCCTCCTCCTCTCTGTCTCCCCATCTGAACTTTCCCCCTGTTCTTCTTCTCTTCTAGCGGGCACCCACGTGACATCCCCGGACGCATCGTCATCATCATCACCCGCCTCACTTGTATATGACAACTGAACAAAGGAAGCAGCACCGGGTACATCATCATCATCACATCGTACGTACATGTGTGTACTGCTGCCTGACTGAGACATATCCCTGTTATTTACATTCTCTGGCAATAATGGTTGCGCATCACTCATTTCTTCAAACTGATGTGTAAATAACTCTTCTGACTGATCAATTGTATTGGCTGTGGTACTAGTGTTGGTGGTGGCGGCAGGCGGGTGAGTGGTAACTTGAGAGGTGCCCGAAGCTAAGCTGGAGGAGGATGATGCGTCAATGTTCCAAGCAGAAGCTGTAGAAGATTGGGTGTCCTGTGTTAGCCAGTCAACTACGTCCTCTGAACTTTTCAAGTTAAGGGTAACTGGCTTCTGAACACTGGGCATTATTGTTGGGCCAAAGGGAATCACAGAACCACGACCACGACGGCCTCTGCAGGGAGTCCTGCCTCTGCCTGTCATTTTTTTTTAAATGTGGACTGTTGGTACTCCAAATAGATTGGATTGGTTGAACTTGGCACAGTACTTGTAAGCAAGACACACACTATGGGTAGCGGTCAAGCAAATGAACTTTGATTGACGGTCAGGCAAATGCACTTAGATTTAAGAAAATAAAAGTTTTTTTTTTTTTAAATGTGGACTGTTGGTACCCCAACTAGATTGGATTGGTTGAACTTGGCACAGTACTTGTAAGCAAGACACACACACTATGGGTAGCGGTCAAGCAAATGAAATTTGATTGACGGTCAGGCAAATGCACTTAGATTTAAGAAAATAAAAGTTTGGGTTTTTTGAATGTGGACTGTTGGTACCCCAAATAGATTGGATTGGTTGAACTTGGCACAGTGTATTTTAAAATTATGAGAAAACATGTTCTGTAAACTAAATAAAAATCATTTTAGGAGGTTGAGAGAAAAAGAAACCGGATGGGGGGATACCGAACAGAGCACACCATCTACAGCCCACTGGGAGACAAACTCATCCATTCCCCCAGTGGACAAAGCCAGGTGGTACTCTGCCCGGATACGGGAGCGCACCAGCACCCGGAACATGGCCTCAGGTGACAAGGGAACCCCCCCTATCAAACACTGCTTTCTGGACTTATATATAGCCAATTTGGCTAATGCCAGGAGCAGGTTGACGAGGAGGTCCCTGGCCTTATTGCCCCGGGACACTGGGCGCCCAAAAATAAAAATGTGAGGGGAGAAATGCAGCCAGAACTGCAGGAGGAGGCCCCTCAAGAGTGACAAGAGGGGCTGCAGTCTGGCGCAACTAAAATAAATATGATACACGGACTCTCCCTTGCCACAGAATGGACAAGTGGAGGGAGAGTCCGTGAATTTAGCTAAGTACTCTCCCGTGCTCAGTGCACCATGGAGCACTCTCCAACTCAAGTCCCCGGTGGGTCGTGGAACTAAATCAGAATAAAGTTCCCTCCACCGGGGCCTCTTGCCCTCGTCAGCTGGTAGGACCCGCCTCCAGATGGTATCGGGACGGGTCATGAGAGCAAGGAAGTGCACTGTATGGAGCACGAGAGAATATAAGCTCTTCCTCGGCATGCCGTGAAAGCATGCCGAGGGTATGTCCCTCAACTTTGAGAGGTTGGGGACAGGAGGAGCCTGAGGGGAAACACGGGGCTTGTGTCCAATGCAAACAGCCGGAGCAGGGGTGTTGAAAGGTGCATGTGGCACTCCGGCCTGCAAAGCCCTGCGAAGGAAGGTGCGTGAGTCGGGGGAGATGGCATCCCTAATCTCCTGGAGCAAGCGCCCTGAGACTTTGGGCGTCACATATCCCAAACGGAGCGCAAGCTCCTGGGGTGACACCCAATCAGAACGCCCGTATTCCAGGAGATCCCCGACTTGGGTAATCCGTGCATGACTAAGGCGGTGGATGATACTGGGGGACTGTGATATTGGAGCCCCCACTGCTGGATTAAATAACAGGGGCTCCGTGAATATTTCCTCCCCCAAAGGCACGTCCTGCCTGGTCACGGAGACCATGCTCCAGGCCTTTAGGGTTTCCTGGTAGTATGCCGGCAACACAGAGAGGTCTCTCCCAAACCCCTCGGGCCTGATCAGAAATAATTGCCGGTCATACCCCAGGTTGCGCAACTGGCGATAAAAGCTGGATGCCAGTGCGCACCACTGCGGAGAGGGATCTGCATATAGGTATCTCTGCAGGTACTGAAGGCGGAAGGTGGACAACTGGGAGCACACACAAACTACTCCCTGTCCACCCTCCACCAAAGGCAGACTTGCCACCCCTGCAGAGACCCAATGCCTTCCTATCCAGAGGAAATCTAACAAATTCCTCTGGATATTGGTGACAAACTCGGGGGTCGGACTCAGACAAATCAGCCGGTGCCAGATCTGAGAAGCCACCAGCTGATTCACCACTAGAGTCCGCCCCCTAAGGGAAAGCATTTTTGCTAGACCCCTCCATCGTCCCAGACGAGAGAGGACACTGCCCTCTAACTCCCTCCAGTTGTCTGTGACGGAAGAGTCAGCAGCGGACAGGTAGACCCCCAGATATTTAATGACATCTGCCTCCCACGTGATGTCACGAAACGTGGGAGGCAAAAAGTCTACCTGTAAATTACCCTCTAAAAGGCCTGTGCATTTGGACCAGTTGATCTGAGCGGAGGAGGCAGCTGAATATACCTCCTGGCACTGTTTTGCCAGCTCAAGATCAACTGGATCCTGGGCTACGAGGAGCACATCATCAGCATAAGCTGAAAGGACAATCCGCATGTCTGGATCTTTTAGCACCAGCCCTGTGAGCCTTTTTCTCAGTAGGCAGAGGAAAGGCTCGATGGCCAGTGCATATAACTGTCCAGACAAGGGACATCCTTGACGCACCCCTCGTCCAAATACCAAAAGGTGCTGTTAGGGACCAATTGATTTTAAGTAAACACTCTGCAGAGACGTACATCGTTCTTATAAAGCCCACAAACTGTGGGCCAAAGCCGTACGCTTTCAGAGTGGCTATGAGGTAACCATGGTCCACCCTGTCAAACGATTTCTCTTGATCTAAAGAGAGAAAGGCGAGTGACAGACCAGTCCTGCGAGAATAATGCAATAGATCCCGGACCAGAAAGATACTATCAAAGATAGTCCGGCCCGGGATCGCATAGGACTGGTCAGGGTGAACCAATTCTGCCAGCACAGACCCAAGTCGAAGCGAGATGGCTTTAGCTACAAGCGGCTCGTGGCGCTGTTGGCGTTAGCGCCACTGTCACAGACACACAGTTGTGGTCTGTGAACGGAGCCAGCCTAATGGCACAAGAACCGACTCGTGACATATAGTGACTAGATATATATAGTCTGTCGATCCGGGAGTGGGACACCAGACCGGCTCTCACCCTGACGTAGGTGAAACCGTCTGATGCCCCTGGGTTCTGCTCTCGCCAGATGTCCTCCAGGGAGAAGCGGGCGATGATCTCCCGCAGGGCTGACGCAGAAGGCGGGTACGGCTCTGGACTATTCCGGTCCAGAGCGTCGAGGGTGCAGTTGAAATCACCCCCGAGTACCAAACACTCATCTGCGTCAACCGTCTCCAAAAACTGGGACAGTCTGGCGAGGAACCTCACTCTCTCGAGCCATCCAGCAGGGGAATATATATTAACTAGGTTAATGATGCTACCCTGCTCTCGGACCCGGAGGTGGATTAGACGGCCTGGGATAACAGCTTTCACAAGCAGCAGCTCTGGCTGAAAAGACTCTGAGAACAGGGTCACCACTCCACATGACGCCGATGTGAAGTGGCTGAAGAAGACCCTGCCTCTCCACTCCAGTTGCCACGAGGCCTCAGCCTCTGGAGTGGTGTGAGTTTCCTGCAGGAAGCTCACAGAGTACCCTCCCTGATATAAATAGGAGAGTACCTGGAACCTGCGGAAACTGTCTTGACAGCCATTGGTATTTAGCGTGCTGATGTGCAAAGCCATTACTGCGTGTCAGGAATTGTGCGTTCCTCAGACCCTTGAGACTGCTGATAGGACACGCACATTTTATAGAATTTCCGGACGCGGAGATGCTCCGCAGTCCCAGAATTCTTGGCCCTAGTGCTGACCACTAGATATTGCTGGAGAGAGTGGAGAATAAACGACATATTCTTCCACCTCTCCAAGGCCAGCCGCACCTTCTTTTTCTTTTGTCCATGAAGGGTGCTCTCAAGGAATAGATCTATTTCCTTGACAGGGATAACCCACCCAGAATCTGATGTTCCTTCTAGTGGGTCACCCCTGGGCTCCTCTTGGCTGAGGGCTTTTACTCCATCCTCCCCGGCTGGAGTCAGTTTCCTCAGCTTTATTCTCAGGGACCCCCTCTTAGATGATACAGAAGGAGTCCCTTTAGCACCCTTCAAGGTAAATAATGGACCCTTGGATTGCTGCTGCACCCCTGTAGCTTCAGGAGTGCATTCAGGGGTAGCTGGCTGGACAGCAGTGGCTGGCATGGCTTCCTTAATGGAAGCCTTGGAGGCTTTATATGCCTCCTCTGCCAGTTCCACCGCTGCTTGCTCAGCTTGGATGGCACCGATGTTAGGGTCAGTGGACGGCTGAGGAGGGTAGACAGGCTCTCCCATGATGTTAACAGGAAAACCTGTTTTATCACCCTCCCCCATTTCCACTTCCCCTTGTGCCACATCCCCCCTGACAGACAAATCCATGGGGTCCTGAATGGGGGTCATGCCTATATTCCCCCCCTCCAGTAGTGACTCGGCCTGGGGCTCTAACAAAGCCCGAGGTACGTCACCAGAGAGTGACACTGGAGGAGGAGACTGACTGGTGCCCTTGAAGCTCAGCACCTCAGGGACACTGACTACCCATTCAGCAGGGGCTTTGTTGGGTCCCCCCTCAAAGGCCAGTGGCAGAACCTGATCTTTCTTGTCTACCCCTGCCTCACTTGGGAGACCCTCTTGCCCCTGCTTTTCCTCCAGACCCTTTTCCACATTAACCCCTATAGGGTCTGGAGAGAGAGATGTGTGGTCTGGCACCGGCTGGCTGAGCTTAATAACTGGGCCAGACAATGTCACCGGATGAGGAGGAGATGTTTTGTTCCTCTTCTTGCTTTTAGAGGGAGGTGCTCCACTATAGAGCACTTCCCACTTATCAGCAACCTCCCTGTTGGTTTTATGCTTCCTCTTCCTGGGGACGTCACTCCTGGAAGAGGAGCTGCCACTAGCTGCCTCCCCTGCAGAGGGCTTATTATCCCTCTGCTTACACTGTGCCCCCACACTAACTGATGTAATTATGGTGGGGGCAGATTGGGACTTGGGAGATGCAGCTGTGACACTGGGAGGACCGGTGACATTCTTCCCCTTTTTCCCTGTGTCTGCAGTCTTGCTGGAGACCACAGACACAGCTGGCTTTTTTGGGGAAGAAGGGGGTTTGGAGGCCGTGGTGGTGGCTTGAGGAACGGCCTCCTTGCCTGAGCTCTGTGGGGGGGCTATGACCCTTGAGGTCCCCGCTGTTATGGGCTCAGCGGGGATGGATGCCGTATTGACGGAGGTGCCATTTGCTGGGGCTGGGGCATGATGCTTTACATTAGGACAATTCCTACGTGTATGCCCCAACCTTTTGCAATGATAGCACTGCACCTCCGTAGTGCTGTAAAAAATCCTGTACAGCACCCCCTCTCTGTATAAGAATGCCTCTCTGTATAAGAATGTGAGCAGCAGCCAGAGTACGGGTAAAGAAAACAGTTTTCAAGTACATTTTGCTGGCTGCTACTATAACAGAGGGGCTGATGACATTAGCTGCAGCACACAGATAGATATCAATGCTGTAGACCCCAGACATCTGACATTTTACCCCATGCTTCCTGGTGATCTGCCCGTCAGCCCCAGCGGTGGTATTACTGGGGCCAGCAGAAACCACCTGTGACCAGGTATTAGCCACAGGGGTAGGTCTGCTGGCAGAACCACCAGGAGCTGGGGCTACCTTATCTGCCTGGGGCCTATGCTGTGCAGTGCTGCAGCTAGGATTTTCAGGGGCCATTATTCCCCCTTTTGACCCCTGAGGCTTCTTAATGGTCTTATCCCTCATGTTTATAGTTTATTTGTTTTATTTATTTTTTATTTTTTGTTTTATGATTTTCTATTGTTTTCTTTTTAAAAATATATAAGTGTGAAAAAGAAACAAAAAGACAAAACTAAGGGAGAGAGAGAGATGATGTTTGGCAGTGGAAGGGTTAATGGCCTGTTGCAAGGTGTTGCTAATTGCAACAACACAGAGAACACAGAGGCTTTTTAACCCCTCTGTGTCTCTGTGTCAGATGTTAAAAAAGCCTTTTAAACAAAACTTCAAATTGTTTTCCCCCCCACTGCCTACAAAGATGTTACTTCTCTTCTCTCCCCCCAAAACATAAAACCCAACACCAAACAAACAAAACTTTAACAAAACCTGAAAAACTTTTAACAAAAAGTCAAAGTAAAAGAAGCTCCAGGAGTGAAGGTGGAGTGCTAAGGGAGGGGTGTGGCAAAGTATCCAGGAGACAGCTCACTCTCCTGGGATAAAGAGCTGAGCCTGACACCCAGAAAACTAAAACTTAAATTAAACTAAGAAAAATACCACAAAAAACTCCCAAAAATGAACAACACCGTGCACAAAGTGCTTATAAACAGAAAGGTGTTAAAATAAAACTTGTATTTGAGGGACTAAGACCCTAAAAAGCCTTTTGTTTAGAGCTCAAGCATGCACACAACCTCTTGGCACAGTGTATTTTAAAATTATGAGAAAACATTTTCTGTAAACTAAATAAAAATCATATTAGGAGGTTGAAAGAAAAAGAAACCGGATGGGGGGATACCGAGCAGAGCACACCATCTACAGCCCACTGGGAGACAAACTCATCCATTCCCCCAGTAGACAAAGCCAGGTGGTACTCTGCCCGGATACGGGAGCGCACCAGCACCCGGAACATGGCCTCAGGTGACAAGGGAACCCCCCCTATCAAACACTGCTTCCTGGACTTATATATAGCCAACTTGGCTAATGCCAGGAGCAGGTTGACGAGGAGGTCCCTGGCCTTATTGCCCCGGGACACTGGGCGCCCAAAAATAAAAATGTGAGGGGAGAAATGCAGCCAGAACTGCAGGAGGAGGCCCCTCAAGAGTGACAAGAGGGGCTGCAGTCTGGCGCAACTAAAATAAACATGATACACGGACTCTCCCTTGCCACAGAATGGACAAGTGGAGGGAGAGTCCGTGAATTTAGCTAAGTACTCTCCCGTGCTCAGTGCACCATGGAGCACTCTCCAACTCAAGTCCCCGGTGGGTCGTGGAACTAAATCAGAATAAAGTTCCCTCCACCGGGGCCTCTTGCCCTCGTCAGCTGGTAGGACCCGCCTCCAGATGGTATCGGGACGGGTCACGAGGGCAAGGAAGTGCACTGTATGGAGCATGAGAGAATATAAGCTCTTCCTCGGCATGCCGCGAAAGCATGCCGAGGGTATGTCCCTCAACCTCGAGAGGTTGGGGACAGGAGGAGCCTGAGGGGAAACACGGGGCTTGTGTCCAATGCAAACAGCCGGAGAAGGGGTGTTGAAAGGTGCATGTGGCACTCCGGCCTGCAAAGCCCCGCGAAGGAAGGTGCGCGAGTCGGGGGAGATGGCATCTCTAATCTCCTGGAGCAAGCGCCTTGAGACTTTGGGCGTCACATATCCCAAATGGAGCGCAAGCTCCTGGGGTGACACCCAATCAGAACGCCCGTATTCCAGGAGATCCCCGACTCGGGTCATCCGTGCATGACTAAGGCGGCGGATGATACTGGGGGACTGTAACATTGGAGCCCCCACTGCTGCATTAAATAGCAGGGGCTCTGTGAATATTTCATCCCCCAAAGGCACGCCCTGCCTGGTCACGGAGAGCATGCTCCAGGCCTTGAGGGTTTCCTGGTAGTATGCCGGCAACACAGAGAGGTCTCTCCCAAACCCCTCGGGCCTGATCAGAAATAATTGCCGGTCATACCCCAGGTTGCGCAACTGGCGATAAAAGCTGGATGCCAGTGCGCACCACTGCGGAGAGGGATCTGCATATAGGTATCTCTGCAGGTACTGAAGGCGGAAGGTGGACAACTGGGAGCACACACAAACTACTCCCTGTCCACCCTCCACCAAAGGCAGACTTGCCACCCCTGCAGAGACCCAATGCCTTCCCATCCAGAGGAAATCTAACAAATTCCTCTGGATATTGGTGACAAACTCGGGGGTCGGACTCAGACAAATCAGCCGGTGCCAGATCTGAGAAGCCACCAGCTGATTCACCACTAGAGTCCGCCCCCTAAGGGAAAGCATTTTTGCTAGACCCCTCCATCGTCCCAGACGAGAGAGGACACTGCCCTCTAACTCCCTCCAGTTGTCTGGGACGGAAGCGTCCGCAGCGGACAGGTAGACCCCCAGATATTTAATGACATCTGCCTCCCACGTGATGTCACGAAACGTGGGAGGCAAAGAGTCCACCTGTAAATTACCCTCTAAAAGGCCTGTGCATTTGGACCAGTTGATCTGAGCGGAGGAGGCAGCTGAATATACTACCTGGCACTGTTTTGCCAGCTCAAGATCAACTGGATCCTGGGCCACGAGGAGCACATCGTCAGCATAAGCTGAAAGGACAATCCGCATGTCTGGATCTTTTAGCACCAGCCCTGTGAGCCTTTTCCTCAGTAGGCAGAGGAAAGGCTCAATGGCCAGTGCATATAACTGTCCAGACAAGGGACATCCTTGACGCACCCCTCGTCCAAATACCAAAGGTGCTGTTAGGGACCAATTGATTTTAAGTAAACACTCTGCAGAGGCGTACAGCGTTCTTATAAAGCCCACAAACTGTGGGCCAAAGCCGTACGCTTGCAGAGTGGCTATGAGGTAACCATGGTCCACCCTGTCAAACGATTTCTCTTGATCTAAAGAGAGAAAGGCGAGTGACAGACCAGTCCTGCGAGAATAATGCAATAGATCCCGGACCAGAAAGATACTATCAAAGATAGTCCGGCCCGGGATCGCATAGGACTGGTCAGGGTGAACCAATTCTGCCAGCACAGACCCAAGTCGAAGCGAGATGGCTTTAGCTACAAGCGGCTCGTGGCGCTGTTGGCGTTAGCGCCACTGTCACAGACACACAGTTGTGGTCTGTGAACGGAGCCAGCCTAATGGCACAAGAACCGACTCGTGACATATAGTGACTAGATATATATAGTCTGTCGATCCGGGAGTGGGACACCAGACCGGCTCTCACCCTGACGTAGGTGAAACCGTCTGATGCCCCTGGGTTCTGCTCTCGCCAGATGTCCTCCAGGGAGAAGCGGGCGATGATCTCCCGCAGGGCTGACGCAGAAGGCGGGTACGGCTCTGGACTATTCCGGTCCAGAGCGTCGAGGGTGCAGTTGAAATCACCCCCGAGTACCAAACACTCATCTGCGTCAACCGTCTCCAAAAACTGGGACAGTCTGGCGAGGAACCTCACTCTCTCGAGCCATCCAGCAGGGGAATATATATTAACTAGGTTAATGATGCTACCCTGCTCTCGGACCCGGAGGTGGATTAGACGGCCTGGGATAACAGCTTTCACAAGCAGCAGCTCTGGCTGAAAAGACTCTGAGAACAGGGTCACCACTCCACATGACGCCGATGTGAAGTGGCTGAAGAAGACCCTGCCTCTCCACTCCAGTTGCCACGAGGCCTCAGCCTCTGGAGTGGTGTGAGTTTCCTGCAGGAAGCTCACAGAGTACCCTCCCTGATATAAATAGGAGAGTACCTGGAACCTGCGGAAACTGTCTTGACAGCCATTGGTATTTAGCGTGCTGATGTGCAAAGCCATTACTGCGTGTCAGGAATTGTGCGTTCCTCAGACCCTTGAGACTGCTGATAGGACACGCACATTTTATAGAATTTCCGGACGCGGAGATGCTCCGCAGTCCCAGAATTCTTGGCCCTAGTGCTGACCACTAGATATTGCTGGAGAGAGTGGAGAATAAACGACATATTCTTCCACCTCTCCAAGGCCAGCCGCACCTTCTTTTTCTTTTGTCCATGAAGGGTGCTCTCAAGGAATAGATCTATTTCCTTGACAGGGATAACCCACCCAGAATCTGATGTTCCTTCTAGTGGGTCACCCCTGGGCTCCTCTTGGCTGAGGGCTTTTACTCCATCCTCCCCGGCTGGAGTCAGTTTCCTCAGCTTTATTCTCAGGGACCCCCTCTTAGATGATACAGAAGGAGTCCCTTTAGCACCCTTCAAGGTAAATAATGGACCCTTGGATTGCTGCTGCACCCCTGTAGCTTCAGGAGTGCATTCAGGGGTAGCTGGCTGGACAGCAGTGGCTGGCATGGCTTCCTTAATGGAAGCCTTGGAGGCTTTATATGCCTCCTCTGCCAGTTCCACCGCTGCTTGCTCAGCTTGGATGGCACCGATGTTAGGGTCAGTGGACGGCTGAGGAGGGTAGACAGGCTCTCCCATGATGTTAACAGGAAAACCTGTTTTATCACCCTCCCCCATTTCCACTTCCCCTTGTGCCACATCCCCCCTGACAGACAAATCCATGGGGTCCTGAATGGGGGTCATGCCTATATTCCCCCCCTCCAGTAGTGACTCGGCCTGGGGCTCTAACAAAGCCCGAGGTACGTCACCAGAGAGTGACACTGGAGGAGGAGACTGACTGGTGCCCTTGAAGCTCAGCACCTCAGGGACACTGACTACCCATTCAGCAGGGGCTTTGTTGGGTCCCCCCTCAAAGGCCAGTGGCAGAACCTGATCTTTCTTGTCTACCCCTGCCTCACTTGGGAGACCCTCTTGCCCCTGCTTTTCCTCCAGACCCTTTTCCACATTAACCCCTATAGGGTCTGGAGAGAGAGATGTGTGGTCTGGCACCGGCTGGCTGAGCTTAATAACTGGGCCAGACAATGTCACCGGATGAGGAGGAGATGTTTTGTTCCTCTTCTTGCTTTTAGAGGGAGGTGCTCCACTATAGAGCACTTCCCACTTATCAGCAACCTCCCTGTTGGTTTTATGCTTCCTCTTCCTGGGGACGTCACTCCTGGAAGAGGAGCTGCCACTAGCTGCCTCCCCTGCAGAGGGCTTATTATCCCTCTGCTTACACTGTGCCCCCACACTAACTGATGTAATTATGGTGGGGGCAGATTGGGACTTGGGAGATGCAGCTGTGACACTGGGAGGACCGGTGACATTCTTCCCCTTTTTCCCTGTGTCTGCAGTCTTGCTGGAGACCACAGACACAGCTGGCTTTTTTGGGGAAGAAGGGGGTTTGGAGGCCGTGGTGGTGGCTTGAGGAACGGCCTCCTTGCCTGAGCTCTGTGGGGGGGCTATGACCCTTGAGGTCCCCGCTGTTATGGGCTCAGCGGGGATGGATGCCGTATTGACGGAGGTGCCATTTGCTGGGGCTGGGGCATGATGCTTTACATTAGGACAATTCCTACGTGTATGCCCCAACCTTTTGCAATGATAGCACTGCACCTCCGTAGTGCTGTAAAAAATCCTGTACAGCACCCCCTCTCTGTATAAGAATGCCTCTCTGTATAAGAATGTGAGCAGCAGCCAGAGTACGGGTAAAGAAAACAGTTTTCAAGTACATTTTGCTGGCTGCTACTATAACAGAGGGGCTGATGACATTAGCTGCAGCACACAGATAGATATCAATGCTGTAGACCCCAGACATCTGACATTTTACCCCATGCTTCCTGGTGATCTGCCCGTCAGCCCCAGCGGTGGTATTACTGGGGCCAGCAGAAACCACCTGTGACCAGGTATTAGCCACAGGGGTAGGTCTGCTGGCAGAACCACCAGGAGCTGGGGCTACCTTATCTGCCTGGGGCCTATGCTGTGCAGTGCTGCAGCTAGGATTTTCAGGGGCCATTATTCCCCCTTTTGACCCCTGAGGCTTCTTAATGGTCTTATCCCTCATGTTTATAGTTTATTTGTTTTATTTATTTTTTATTTTTTGTTTTATGATTTTCTATTGTTTTCTTTTTAAAAATATATAAGTGTGAAAAAGAAACAAAAAGACAAAACTAAGGGAGAGAGAGAGATGATGTTTGGCAGTGGAAGGGTTAATGGCCTGTTGCAAGGTGTTGCTAATTGCAACAACACAGAGAACACAGAGGCTTTTTAACCCCTCTGTGTCTCTGTGTCAGATGTTAAAAAAGCCTTTTAAACAAAACTTCAAATTGTTTTCCCCCCCACTGCCTACAAAGATGTTACTTCTCTTCTCTCCCCCCAAAACATAAAACCCAACACCAAACAAACAAAACTTTAACAAAACCTGAAAAACTTTTAACAAAAAGTCAAAGTAAAAGAAGCTCCAGGAGTGAAGGTGGAGTGCTAAGGGAGGGGTGTGGCAAAGTATCCAGGAGACAGCTCACTCTCCTGGGATAAAGAGCTGAGCCTGACACCCAGAAAACTAAAACTTAAATTAAACTAAGAAAAATACCACAAAAAACTCCCAAAAATGAACAACACCGTGCACAAAGTGCTTATAAACAGAAAGGTGTTAAAATAAAACTTGTATTTGAGGGACTAAGACCCTAAAAAGCCTTTTGTTTAGAGCTCAAGCATGCACACAACCTCTTGGCACAGTGTATTTTAAAATTATGAGAAAACATTTTCTGTAAACTAAATAAAAATCATATTAGGAGGTTGAAAGAAAAAGAAACCGGATGGGGGGATACCGAGCAGAGCACACCATCTACAGCCCACTGGGAGACAAACTCATCCATTCCCCCAGTAGACAAAGCCAGGTGGTACTCTGCCCGGATACGGGAGCGCACCAGCACCCGGAACATGGCCTCAGGTGACAAGGGAACCCCCCCTATCAAACACTGCTTCCTGGACTTATATATAGCCAACTTGGCTAATGCCAGGAGCAGGTTGACGAGGAGGTCCCTGGCCTTATTGCCCCGGGACACTGGGCGCCCAAAAATAAAAATGTGAGGGGAGAAATGCAGCCAGAACTGCAGGAGGAGGCCCCTCAAGAGTGACAAGAGGGGCTGCAGTCTGGCGCAACTAAAATAAACATGATACACGGACTCTCCCTTGCCACAGAATGGACAAGTGGAGGGAGAGTCCGTGAATTTAGCTAAGTACTCTCCCGTGCTCAGTGCACCATGGAGCACTCTCCAACTCAAGTCCCCGGTGGGTCGTGGAACTAAATCAGAATAAAGTTCCCTCCACCGGGGCCTCTTGCCCTCGTCAGCTGGTAGGACCCGCCTCCAGATGGTATCGGGACGGGTCACGAGGGCAAGGAAGTGCACTGTATGGAGCATGAGAGAATATAAGCTCTTCCTCGGCATGCCGCGAAAGCATGCCGAGGGTATGTCCCTCAACCTCGAGAGGTTGGGGACAGGAGGAGCCTGAGGGGAAACACGGGGCTTGTGTCCAATGCAAACAGCCGGAGAAGGGGTGTTGAAAGGTGCATGTGGCACTCCGGCCTGCAAAGCCCCGCGAAGGAAGGTGCGCGAGTCGGGGGAGATGGCATCTCTAATCTCCTGGAGCAAGCGCCTTGAGACTTTGGGCGTCACATATCCCAAATGGAGCGCAAGCTCCTGGGGTGACACCCAATCAGAACGCCCGTATTCCAGGAGATCCCCGACTCGGGTCATCCGTGCATGACTAAGGCGGCGGATGATACTGGGGGACTGTAACATTGGAGCCCCCACTGCTGCATTAAATAGCAGGGGCTCTGTGAATATTTCATCCCCCAAAGGCACGCCCTGCCTGGTCACGGAGAGCATGCTCCAGGCCTTGAGGGTTTCCTGGTAGTATGCCGGCAACACAGAGAGGTCTCTCCCAAACCCCTCGGGCCTGATCAGAAATAATTGCCGGTCATACCCCAGGTTGCGCAACTGGCGATAAAAGCTGGATGCCAGTGCGCACCACTGCGGAGAGGGATCTGCATATAGGTATCTCTGCAGGTACTGAAGGCGGAAGGTGGACAACTGGGAGCACACACAAACTACTCCCTGTCCACCCTCCACCAAAGGCAGACTTGCCACCCCTGCAGAGACCCAATGCCTTCCCATCCAGAGGAAATCTAACAAATTCCTCTGGATATTGGTGACAAACTCGGGGGTCGGACTCAGACAAATCAGCCGGTGCCAGATCTGAGAAGCCACCAGCTGATTCACCACTAGAGTCCGCCCCCTAAGGGAAAGCATTTTTGCTAGACCCCTCCATCGTCCCAGACGAGAGAGGACACTGCCCTCTAACTCCCTCCAGTTGTCTGGGACGGAAGCGTCCGCAGCGGACAGGTAGACCCCCAGATATTTAATGACATCTGCCTCCCACGTGATGTCACGAAACGTGGGAGGCAAAGAGTCCACCTGTAAATTACCCTCTAAAAGGCCTGTGCATTTGGACCAGTTGATCTGAGCGGAGGAGGCAGCTGAATATACTACCTGGCACTGTTTTGCCAGCTCAAGATCAACTGGATCCTGGGCCACGAGGAGCACATCGTCAGCATAAGCTGAAAGGACAATCCGCATGTCTGGATCTTTTAGCACCAGCCCTGTGAGCCTTTTCCTCAGTAGGCAGAGGAAAGGCTCAATGGCCAGTGCATATAACTGTCCAGACAAGGGACATCCTTGACGCACCCCTCGTCCAAATACCAAAGGTGCTGTTAGGGACCAATTGATTTTAAGTAAACACTCTGCAGAGGCGTACAGCGTTCTTATAAAGCCCACAAACTGTGGGCCAAAGCCGTACGCTTGCAGAGTGGCTATGAGGTAACCATGGTCCACCCTGTCAAACGCCTTCTCTTGATCTAAAGAGAGAAAGGCGAGTGACAGACCAGTCCTGCGAGAATAATGCAATAGATCCCGGACCAGAAAGATACTATCAAAGATAGTCCGGCCCGGGATCGCATAGGACTGGTCAGGGTGAACCAATTCTGCCAGCACAGACCCAAGTCTAAGCGAGATGGCTTTAGCTACAATCTTGTAGTCCGTGCTGAGCAGAGAGACCGGTCGCCAGTTCTTAATAAGCCGGAGATCCCCCTTTTTGGGCAGCAGGGCAAGTACTGCCCTGCGACAAGACAGGGGCATCTCCCCGGTCTCCAGGGCTTCCCCAAGGACCAGATGGAAATCAGGTCCCAGAGTCTCCCAGAAAAATTGGAAAAACTCTACAGTCAGTCCGTCCAGTCCTGGAGACTTCTCACAGGACATGGCACGGAGGGCTTCAGAGAGCTCTTGAAAAGATAGTGGTATATCAAGCCGCTCTCTTACACCCTCACTGACTGTGGGGAGCCCCTCCCATAGCACCCTGCAGGCGTCTGGAGAAATGGGATCCGGAGAGTAAAGATCTTTATAAAAGTTCCGGGCTCTATCCCGGATACTCTCCGGATCTGTAAGGGGGGCACCGTCTTCATCTAGAAGACAGGTGATGTGCCTACTGTTACCCCCCTTTTTCTCCAGTGAGTAGAAGAGGCGCGAGCCGCGGTCTAGATCTTTGAGAAAACCTAAGCGGCTGCGCACGTATGCCCCCTTGGCCTGGTGTCGTTCCAGGTCACAGAGGACACCCTTCCTCTCTACATACTCGCTCTGCAGGGATTGGTCCCTACAAGTGAACAGCCTCTGCTCCAGATGGAGTACCTCCCCCCGGAGTGACTCCAACTCAGCTTCGCGCTGCCCACTCGCACCCTTGGTATATTCCTGACACAGAAGTCGCAAATGAACCTTGCCCACGTCCCACCACAGTCTTAACGTGGCAAAGTCCCCCTTGCAACCCCTCCACTCCGTCCAAAACTCCTGGATCAATGTCACGAGCCCCTGGTCCTTCAACAAAGCATTGTTGAAGTGCCAATAGGCGGCTCGTGGCGCTGTTGGCGTTAGCGCCACTGTCACAGACACACAGTTGTGGTCTGTGAACTGAGCCAGCCTAATGGCACAAGAACCGACTCGTGACATATAGTGACTAGATATATATAGTCTGTCGATCCGGGAGTGGGACACCAGACCGGCTCTCACCCTGACGTAGGTGAAACCGTCTGATGCCCCTGGGTTCTGCTCTCGCCAGATGTCCTCCAGGGAGAAGCGGGCGATGATCTCCCGCAGGGCTGACGCAGAAGGCGGGTACGGCTCTGGACTATTCCGGTCCAGAGCGTCGAGGGTGCAGTTGAAATCACCCCCGAGTACCAAACACTCATCTGCGTCAACCGTCTCCAAAAACTGGGACAGTCTGGCGAGGAACCTCACTCTCTCGAGCCCTCCAGCAGGGGAATATATATTAACTAGGTTAATGATGCTACCCTGCTCTCGGACCCGGAGGTGGATTAGACGGCCTGGGATAACAGCTTTCACAAGCAGCAGCTCTGGCTGAAAAGACTCTGAGAACAGGGTCACCACTCCACATGACGCCGATGTGAAGTGGCTGAAGAAGACCCTGCCTCTCCACTCCAGTTGCCACGAGGCCTCAGCCTCTGGAGTGGTGTGAGTTTCCTGCAGGAAGCTCACAGTGTACCCTCCCTGATATAAATAGGAGAGTACCTGGAACCTGCGGAAACTGTCTTGACAGCCATTGGTATTTAGCGTGCTGATGTGCAAAGCCATTACTGCGTGTCAGGAATTGTGCGTTCCTCAGACCCTTGAGACTGCTGATAGGACACGCACATTTTATAGAATTTCCGGACGCGGAGATGCTCCGCAGTCCCAGAATTCTTGGCCCTAGTGCTGACCACTAGATATTGCTGGAGAGAGTGGAGAATAAACGACATATTCTTCCACCTCTCCAAGGCCAGCCGCACCTTCCTTTTCTTTTGTCCATGAAGGGTGCTCTCAAGGAATAGATCTATTTCCTTGACAGGGATAATCCACCCAGAATCTGATGTTCCTTCTAGTGGGTCACCCCTGGGCTCCTCTTGGCTGAGGGCTTTTACTCCATCCTCCCCGGCTGGAGTCAGTTTCCTCAGCTTTATTCTCAGGGACCCCCTCTTAGATGATACAGAAGGAGTCCCTTTAGCACCCTTCAAGGTAAATAATGGACCCTTGGATTGCTGCTGCACCCCTGTAGCTTCAGGAGTGCATTCAGGGGTAGCTGGCTGGACAGCAGTGGCTGGCATGGCTTCCTTAATGGAAGCCTTGGAGGCTTTATATGCCTCCTCTGCCAGTTCCACCGCTGCTTGCTCAGCTTGGATGGCACCGATGTTAGGGTCAGTGGACGGCTGAGGAGGGTAGACAGGCTCTCCCATGATGTTAACAGGAAAACCTGTTTTATCACCCTCCCCCATTTCCACTTCCCCTTGTGCCACATCCCCCCTGACAGACAAATCCATGGGGTCCTGAATGGGGGTCATGCCTATATTCCCCCCCTCCAGTAGTGACTCGGCCTGGGGCTCTAACAAAGCCCGAGGTACGTCACTAGAGAGTGACACTGGATGAGGAGACTGACTGGTGCCCTTGAAGCTCAGCACCTCAGGGACACTGACTACCCATTCAGCAGGGGCTTTGTTGGGTCCCCCCTCAAAGGCCAGAGGCAGAACCTGATCTTTCTTGTCTACCCCTGCCTCACTTGGGAGACCCTCTTGCCCCTGCTTTTCCTCCAGACCCTTTTCCACATTAACCCCTATAGGGTCTGGAGAGAGAGATGTGTGGTCTGGCACCGGCTGGCTGAGCTTAATAACTGGGCCAGACAATGTCACCGGATGAGGAGGAGATGTTTTGTTCCTCTTCTTGCTTTTAGAGGGAGGTGCTCCACTATAGAGCACTTCCCACTTATCAGCAACCTCCCTGTTGGTTTTATGCTTCCTCTTCCTGGGGACGTCACTCCTGGAAGAGGAGCTGCCACTAGCTGCCTCCCCTGCAGAGGGCTTATTATCCCTCTGCTTACACTGTGCCCCCACACTAACTAATGTAATTATGGTGGGGGCAGATTGGGACTTGGGAGATGCAGCTGTGACACTGGGAGGACCGGTGACATTCTTCCCCTTTTTCCCCGTGTCTGCAGTCTTGCTGGAGACCACAGACACAGATGGCTTTTTTGGGGAAGAAGGGGGTTTGGAGGCCGTGGTGGTGGCTTGAGGAACGGCCTCCTTGCCTGAGCTCTGTGGGGGGGCTATGACCCTTGAGGTCCCCGCTGTTATGGGCTCAGCGGGGATGGGTGCCGTACTGACGGAGGTGCCATTTGCTGGGGCTGGGGCATGATGCTTTACATTAGGACAATTCCTACGTGTATGCCCCAACCCTTTGCAATGATAGCACTGCACCTCCGTAGTGCTGTAAAAAATCCTGTACAGCACCCCCTCAAATGGAACCCCAAAAGACCCCTCTATGTTTTCTGCGTCCTGAGGCAGGCACATTTGTACCTGCCTCTTGAAAGAGAGCACATGACGAAGTGCTCTCTCTCTGCACCCCAGGGGAATTTTTATAAATGGTGTTTTTACTTCCCCTAGGGTTAGCAGGTGGGGGCGCAGGAGGGAGTCTGGTAGGAAGGGGGGCACATTAGAGAGTGTTACTTTTGTCCCCAACCCTTCCAGGGGTTCTATTGGGACATATAATCCCCCCACTGTGATGCCTCTCTGTATAAGAATGTGTGCAGCAGCCAGAGTACGGGTAAAAAAAACTGCTTTCCCGTACATTTTGCTGGCTGCTACTATAACAGAGGGGCTGATGACATTAGCTGCAGCACGCAGATAGATATCAATGCTGTAGACCCCAGACATCTGACATTTAACCCCATGCTTCCTGGTGATCTGCCCCTCAGCCCCAGCGGTGGTATTACTGGGGCCAGCAGAAACCACCTGTGACCAGGTATTAGCCACAGGGGTAGGTCTGCTGGCAGAACCACCAGGAGCTGGGGCTGCCTTATCTGCCTGGGGCCTATGCTGTGCAGTGCTGCAGCTAGGATTTTCAGGGGCCATTATTCCCCCTTTTGACCCCTGAGGCTTCTTAATGGTCTTATCCCTCATGTTTAGACCCTTTTTTTTTTAGTTTATTTGTTTTATTTATTTTTATTTTTTGTTTTATGATTTTCTACTGTTTTCTTTTTTTTTTTAAATATAAAAGTGTGAAAAACAAAAAGACAAAACTAAGGGAGACAAAAAACTAAGGGAGAGAGAGAGATGATGTTTGGCAGTGGAAGGGTTAATGGCCTGTTGCAAGGTGTTACTAATTGCAACAACACAGAGAACACAGAGGCTTTTTAACCCCTCTGTGTCTCTGTGTCAGATGTTAAAAAAAAAGCCTTAACAACAAAAAATCTAATTGTTTTCCCCCCCCACTGCCTACAAAGATGTTACTTGTCTTCTATCCCCCAAAACATAAAACCCAACACCAAACAAACAAAACTTCAACAAAACCTAATAAACTTTTTAAAAGAAAAAAAGTCAAAGTAACAAAGCTCCAGGAGTGAAGGTGTAGTGCTAAGGGAGGGGTGTGGCAAAGTATCCAGGAGACAGCTCACTCTCCTGGGATAGAGAGTTGAGCCTGACCCCCAGAAAACTAAAACTTAAATTAAACTAAGAAAAAAACCACAAAAACTCCCAAAAATGAACAACACCGTGCACAAAGTGCTTATTAACAAAAAGGTGTTAAAATAAAACTTGTATTTGAGGGACTAAGACCCTAAAAAGCCTTTTGTTTGGAGCTCAAGCATGCACACAACATGCTCTCTGAGCACTGGGCACAGTACTTGTAAGCCTGACACACACACTATGGGTAGCGGTCAAGCAAATGAACTATGATTGACGGTCAGGCAAATGCACTTAGATTTAAGAAAATAAAAGTTTGAGTTTTTTAAATGTGGACTGTTGGTACCCCAAATAGATTGGATTAGTTGAACTTGGCACAGTACTTGTAAGCCTGACACACACACTATGGGTAGCGGTCAAGCAAATGAACTTTGATTGACGGTCAGTCAAATGCACTTAGATTTAAGAAAAAAAAAGTTTGGGTTTTTTAAATGTGGACTGTTGGTACCCCAAATAGATTGGATTGGTTGAACTTGGCACAGTACTTGTAAGCAAGACACACACTATGGGTAGCGGTCAAGCAAATGAACTTTGATTGACGGTCAGGCAAATGCACTTAGATTTAAGAAAATAAAACCTTGGGTTTTTTAAAAGTAGACAACTAGTAAACAATATTATATTGTATGTGTTGTGCACACACAGTATAAGCTGTGAGCCTGACACACACACTTGCAAGCAGGGGCTAGCAGGGAGACAGGCAAATGAAATTAGATTACACAGAAAAAAAACAAAGAAAAAGAATGATGTTATAGCCCTAAAAAGGGCTTTTTGGGGTGCTGTGTTTACAGCAGAGATCTGATGAGTCCTTCAGCACTGCACTGGACACTGAATAAACTTGCCTAGCTATTGATTTCCCTATTCAATCAGCATCACCTACACTCTCCCTCCTCTCTGTAAGACTGCAAGTTAGTTATGATTCCAAAATGGCTGCTGTCCATGAGGTAGATGGCTTTGGAAGGGAGTGTATGCTGCTGATTGGCTGGAATGTGTCTGCTGACTGTGACATGCAGGGTCAAAGTTTGCTCAATGATAAAGTATTGGGGGCGGGTCAAATCTCGCATATGTTCGCTGTTCGCCGCGAACGCAAACATGCTATGTTCGCCGGGAACAATCCGCCGGCAAACTATTCGTGACATCTCTAATTACCACATGTGATCCACTGTAACCCCTGCTTGTGTCACGGGAATGTAATTGAATCATAAAATGCATGAAGGAATGCCTATACATTATGAAGAACTATATACTAAAACAAAATAGTTAAATAATTGCTATGCATGTTGTCACTAATCTATTAGCTTGAGAAACACACAGAAACTGTGTAACAATAAAATTCTTTATTGAATACACAGAACACAGTCATACACAAATACAACTATGCATTAATATCATGGGTGTGGTGTGGGCAGATCCAATAGGATAAGAGGCGGGAAAACAATGGAAAAACCTAAAGGGGTCAAGGTAATACTGTATAATAATTATCTTGCATAGCATATACTAGGGTCACATGTGGTCATTAGACCACAATAACCACAATAAAATAAAAAAAACTCATCATTAACATCTCCAATAATAGAAGTAACCACTAATGTGCATAACACCAATATAATGTCTTTATCTGCTACATTAGACAGATGCTGAAAATACTGGATTAAGTAATCAAATTCAATTACACACATACAGTGGTGAAAAAGGTGGTCAAAAGCTAAAAAAGGCAGAGGAGGAGAAATAACTTTCTAAAAAAGCTGTATGAATAGTACAGTGTGAAATACTATAACAGTAAACCAACTTCCCTATACTTCATATCTAAGCAGTGCAAAATGTTTTCTACCTGTCTTGCCATCACCACAAGTAATGATGTGGCATCTCACAAGGATTGCTCAGCTATGACCATATTTAATGGAGCATCAGTAGTATCATCATCTCTCTAGGAGATTTACATGTTTTGGACTTTTCATAGTCCCACACTAGAAATGCATTTATAGGAGTTGAACTTAACAACAAACAGGTGTTAGTGAACATGATATTTGATTACTTAATGGCACATCACATTCTGCTAGGGCAATGCCATCAATGGAATCTGATAGCCGCTGTGTAGATATCTCAATACCATTATGTGATAGCACTGGCTGAGGATGAACAAGATGCCTTAATGGACCTGAATTGTGCAAATAAATAAACATCTCTAAGGCAAATAAATAGGAACTGCGCAATCTCTTCTCAACCGCATTCCTCAGTGACCATCAATTGGTGACATAACCCTCCGTGTCCACAGAGGAAAGGATCATGTACCATGTGATAGGGGGCAGCCATCTGCTTACAAAATATCACCATCACCTAGGCCATTATCTAATACTCTGTAGCCAGGCTAAATTACGGCAACACTTATAGATTGTCACTGAGGAGTGCTGTCGAGAAGGTCAAATCTCAGGTGCAGCCCCTATCTCCTCCTTCACCTTGCCACAAGGCCCCCGCCCCCGTATCACTGTACCTATGCCCTAGTCTAGGGGGAGTTGCAGGGCGAGCAAACACTCATAGAGGCAGCATCACTGGTGCAGGAGGAGGCATGGAAGGAGGCAAGGAATGGCCAGACTGCAGGTGTGCAGGGCAATGTCCACGCTCAGCTGGTTAGCATGTTCTGTACTGCCTGGAGCAGCCTGGCCATGTATGACTCCACCTGCTGGTAGTGCCTCCTTGCATCCCTGTGTAGTCTCCAAAAACTTTGGCCCACCAATGCCTGATGGGAAGAGACACTGACCCAGATACCCTGCATACTGTTTCTACAGTCTCTGATGAGGACTAGCAACTATGCCATGGTGGGCCTGGGGATAGAGGTCTCGGGTGGCCTGGCATGGCTGTGGGAGGGGGCAGTGTGTGGTGGCAGGTAGGGAAGTACTGAGGTAGTGAGCCTGGTGGTGGTGGTTTCCATGACGTGATAGTAGTGGAAAGAGGAGCTGATGGTGGCATGGCTCTGTCGTCAGTGAAATATGATGGCCCAGCTGGGAAATGTATCTGTGGCAGGAGGGGTCGAGTGGGGTTAAAAGCCACAGGTGTGATGGAAGGTTTTGACAGTCCCCCCACTGACCACATCATCTAGTAGTCCTCCAACTCACCCCCTGGGCCCTGTGATCCTCTCCTGGGCTCCTCCTTTTGTCCTGTAGCATGTTGGGCAGGGGCACTGGCTGCAGCCTCATGCTCGTATTGAGCCGACATCCCGTCCCTGTAATGGACCCAGACCTCCTGCAAGCTGTAATGAGAAAAATGGTATATGGTTAACAATTGTGTGTGTTCCTATCTATCTGACATTCTACCTGGATTGTTTACCTATCAGTTAATGTTTGAAGCTATCCTTTGCTGGATGGTATCATTTCTTTATAAAAAGGGCTTTTTTGATTTTGGCTCTTAAAAATATCTTGATTGTAGCTGTTGTTTGGCCTCTGCAGCACATGGATTTGCATACTCTACCAAAGCTGCTGGGCATTGTGACATACCAACCAATCAGTGAGCATATGTCAGCAATAGTTGTTAACATGCTGCTGAGAGGTGTTTCCTCATGGACTAGTACACTACACAGCACAACAATTCCTACATAGTCTGTATCTGTAAATGGTGTGGTGGCCACTCCCACAACTCTGTTCTCAATTGGATGTTAATTCAAAGTATTGTTATTTGCTTTGTCTTTTTGTCACATGACTCAAGCTGCCCATCAATTTGAGTGATATGTGAGGTTCCAGGATTTGATGAGGAATAGACAAACCATCCATCCCTTGTGAAATTGAAGGAGCTGACATGTCACTCATATTGTTGTGTGTCATATCCTGATGTTTAGAGTTATCTTTCTATGTGTGGTGTTCATGTGGGTGTATGTGAAATTGCCTGGTATTTCGGGGCTAGGTCACTCTTTTGATTGAGACCAGACTGATATAGTTTAGGATATTTCTCCCTGTGAAGGGCACAAGTGAGCTAAATGAGGTTGCTCTCAGAATGGATTATCATGTCCATAGAACTAACCGATTAATGTTAGTACGTTCTCTGATGAGCACCTCTGACTTATTTGTTTTTTATGTGATATTCACCTGACAAGAAGGCTGGATCCTGTGTAGCTACCAGGCATGGATTTCTGGGGATGGTGCCTGCTTCCATCATCTTCTTATGCATCCTCTCCTACTGCTTGTAACGGACAGTCATCCCACCCTCCTTCTACCTCACCTCCCGCCCTCCCCCCAGACCTATCACTCCTAGCCCTTCCTCCTCAACTGCCATCCTCCCTACTTCTGCTTTCCTCACCCCACTTCCTACTCCTAACGTATTTCTCTCTCGCCATTTTTCTCCTCCTCCTACTTCCTCTCTACTTCTTCCTCCCTCCGTCCATATGTCTCCTTCCATCCCCACATTTTCTCTTGCTCCCACTCTTATACTCACACCTACCTTCTCCTTCCCTCCCTCTCTCCCCCTCCACTTCCTTCCTTCCTTGCTCTTTCTTACCCCACTTTCTCTCTCCATCCCTCCACTCCCCATGATCCTTTTTCTTCCTCTCCTCCTCTCTTCCTTCTCTCTTCCTCTCTTTCTTATCTCCTCCCCTCATTTTCCCTTATTTCTCCTTCCTCCATCGCTGATCCAAGAAAAATATTAGGCCAAATAAAACAAAGTTTATGTGTCTATGTTTTTGAATAAAAACAAAAATGGATATTCTATGTGATTTCTTGTATGTGTTGGGTATAGGGTGAGAAGTGTGTGTGTGTGTGGGGAGGGGGGGGGGGGGTGGATGGTATAGCCTAGCTTTAAGTGTATCTATGTGTATTTGTATCCTATGTGTATGTATATTATGGGATTTCAGTATTACATTAAGTGTACTGTATTGAATAATTATCTATAATAAATAAATGAATATAAAACTGCTCTCCGATATTTCACTTCTTCTGCACTGTCTCTCTCTCCATCTAGCCAAAAACCTCCAACTCCTGGGACCTGAATGCTAATTTGTGAAAATCTATCATGCATGCAGAGCTCGGGCAGGAATCTCACAAATGTATACAGTATCCCTGTCAATCACTAATCCGTTGGACTTTGCCATTGGCTGCTATAGCTGTGGCGCAGCAAGAATATCCATACTGTTAATTGATTGGAGAATATTTGGCAGGTGCCGTAATCCAGCCCATTCAGTTCTACTGACGGACGCATGATTTATGGATGTGGCCTGACTATAGTAATGTGGGGTAGCAAATGTTTTGCATTAACGTGTAACATGGGGAAAAAAAACTCCTGCAGCTGATTTTCAGCACTGTAGCAATTTACGCAAGATTTAAATAAAGGCCATACTTTCTTATAAAAGAGAATGAGCATGACATCCTTACATACTTGATTGTTATAATATACTATATCAGAGCAAAATAGAGAAAGAAAAAGTCTCCTTTTAAAGCACACAGTTAGGATTTGGTGCTTTCATTGCCGTGACCTAGATTTCATTCTAGTCGGGGAAACAAGAGGTCACTCCACTCTGAAGCCGAGCAGGGTTGGGCCTGGTCAGTACTTGGATGGAAGACCACCTAAAAATACCAGGAGCTGTATGCTGTGGCCCACCGGAGAATGGACTGGCAACCAACTCCAGTATCTCTGCCACAAATACCAAGTGGATCATGACCATGGACATAAAGATAACTTGGCGTGTTATGGTCCATGAGGTCACAGAGAGTTGGAAACAACCAAATGACACAAAAAAGAAAAAATGTAATCATAAACAAGATTGAGAGGAAATAAAAAGATATTATGTTGCATACATATCCCTTTTAATAATTTTATATTTGTGTGACTTTTATTACATGCATACCTCTTCTGGAGAAAGTGCATGGGCTAAGGTAAAAAGTGCTAGAAAAATATGTGCTTTAATTTCTTAATGTTGTTTGTGCTGTAAGCTAAATCTAATAACGTTACAAAGTGTTATATAAAATTCCAAAAATATATCTGTAGGGGTCTGTTACACATTCTACAATGAGGGAAATGGAGATGGGTTCACATACTATGAATTATCCTGTGAGCAATGTTTAAAGGAGAAGTATATGTATATAATGCGGCTTACTTAAACCTATGGAATAATTTTCTTAGACTTTCTGAACTATAAGGTATAACTAGTATATGCACTTTTGCTGCAATTGTATGAGCCTTGATCATTTTTTTAAAAGTAAAATGTATAAAGATTATTCACCATTGTTTCATATGTCTCCTGATAAGTTATTATTTAAAACCAACAGTAGCTTATTCAAAGTGCCTACATTATATGACTGATATTTGTAAGGTGATCAAAATCTCCATTATTTTGCCTTTTCTGGTACATTTTATAATTGTATTCTTTATTAAACACAACAGGAATTATTCCTATTGAAATATGCCCCCTTATCGCAGAGCATAATAGCTTTCTTAGCTTATTCAATTGCATATGAAGTATAATCACAAAGAAATTCATTGTAAGATAATGCATTGATAAATCAGTACACCGTTTTTGAAGTTCAATAAAGGATTTTTAATAAAAAGCATTTATAAACCTTAAAGTATCAGCAGGGTTTAAAAAAAAAAAATGGATTGTATATTACTTTTTTCTCACAAAAGTTATTTGTACCAGAAATATCTCACTGTGAAAATGACACTTTACAAATACATTTTGTTTAAATTACTTTTTGTAAGCAAGTTAATGGAATAAAGATAATTGCATGTAATTTGAATGAGAGAGATTGGTTTTAACAAAGCTTATTGCACTTTAACACTGCTGCAGATTACTGATAAAATTATTGTATAAAGAGGGGCTAAAATAGACATGCTCATTTGACATAAACTTTTCTGTATTATATATATATATATGCACATGTATATTAAAATGTATTTATCCCTACTGACAAAAAGTGAAACAATAAATCACTAAGTAACCGTGTAAATCAAGCTGATATTAACCAATGCTGTAAAATATCTCAAACAGGATGATCACCTTTTTTTGTTTTTCAGACGTTATAATTTTCGACTCTCCATGACCCTAAAGACAGCAGCAGGAAAGGCACATCTTTCAGCCACTATGTGAATATCTGCCCCTGACCCCTCCCAACGGCCTTTCAGAGCACAAACATGTATGTGAAGATCAGAGGACTTTTCTTCAGCCACACACTATTTGTTTTCCCCAGTTTTTCTAACAACCATATAAGTTGTCCTACAAATCACTGTTTCTGGTTTTCCTGGATAAAGTATTTAAAAACTGGACTTGTCATAAAACCAACCCAAGATATCCCTTCAGGTCTCCAGAACCCCTAAAGGCAATTTAGGAGTCCAATTCTATCTGATGTGATTATTGTTAGATGCATAATGTGTTTTGAGGTGTGTTTAATTCATAAACTCCATAGATTTCAATGGGACTGCCTGCCGTACTGGTTTTAGGCATCAAGCATTTTTAACTAGGTTGTCAGACAACATTTAAACACTTTATAATAGATTGTCCAGACTTGCCATAGCTTTCCTCTCAAGGGGCAAACATATTTTAATTTCATGACTGCAGTCATCATCTGCAGAGGTTTTGGAGCCATGGAAAATAAAATCTGTCAGTGCCTCCATTTTTTCCCCATCTATTTGCCATGATCTTCGTCTTTTTAATGTTGAGGCGCAAGCCAGCTTTTGCACTCTCTTTATTCGTGCTCATCAGTAGTTCATTTAGTTTTTCCTCACTAGTATCATCTGAATATCTGAGGTAGTTGATATTTCTCCAAGCAATATTAATTCTGTCTTTTCATTCATCCAGTCTGGCCTTGCACATGATGTAATCTGCCTATAAGTTGAATAATTAAGGTGGCAATATACAACCTTGTTGCACTCCTTTCACTATCTTAAACCATTTGGTTCAGCTGTGTTCGGTTTTGCCCATGACTTCTGGTTACAGATTTCTCAGGACGGGGTTTGAGAACTTTTCACATTTTATTCTGATCCACAAAGGTACAGGTCATAGAGTGTTCTATGAAGCAGAGATAAATGTTTTTCTGGAACTCTATTGTTTTCTATTTTATGATGCAAACATTGAAATTTGACCTCTTGTGCTTCTGCCTCTGTGAAACCACACTTTCACTTCTCAGTCCATATATTGATGGAGCAAAGCTTGCAATATCTTAAGCATTACCTTGATGGCATATGAAATTAATGTAATTGTTTCCAAAATTGGAGCACTTTTTGGACCCAGAATTTTGGGGATTTGGATGTAGACTGACCTTTTCCACTGTTAAGTTTTTCAAAATGTATTGATCACATTAGACTTGTTCAAATAACCATTACATTAATCAGTGTAATTCAGCTTCCCATAAAAAAAAATATATTTAAACAAAAGAGGGCTGATTACATGGTCCCAAGTAGGAAATCTTGTGAGTCAAAAGTTTACGTAAGCCCTAACATAGCTATTAATTGCTGTCCTTATCAAACTCTTACATAAAAAATCATTTAATTATGGCTATGTTCCCTGCTCTGTTTCTGTGGTTTTACCTGAAGTGCAATTACATGGCTCCTAAAGGAGCTTACGGTCACTGTTGCTGAAGGATTTATACATTAGGGCCATGATTTTAAATGTTATTCTGGAGGCCATGGGAAGCCAGTGAAGTGACTGACAGAAAGGTGCTGCAGACACTGACAGCTGAGTATGGTAGATGAGTCTAGTGGAGAAGTTTGTAATGGATTTGAATGGAGACAGCAAGTAGAGAGCTTCCCTAGTCAAGGTGAGAGATGATGAGAGAATAGATAAGAATTTTAGTTGTGTCTTGTGTAAGATAGTGACATTTTTTGTAGATTTCTATTAGGTGATAATGAGAAGAATTCTGATAGATTTTATGTGAAGAATGAAAGAGACGTCAAGGTCCAGAAGAACCCCAAGACAACACGCCTGGGAGGTAAGAGTGGTGATAGAATTGTTACCAGTGAGAGGTATTTGAGGAGTGAAAAATGTAGAAGGTGGAAAGATTAGGAGCTCAGTCTTTGATATGTTGAGTTTCAGTTGATAACAGGAATCCAGGAGGATATGCTTGAGAGGCAGCTTGCAACTCCTGCTAGGAGAGAGGGGATAGATCTGGTGCTGAAAGGTAGATTTGAGGGTCATCTAAATAGAGATGATACTGAAATCCAAAATATTTTATTATAGTACCAAGGGAAGATGTGCAGATAAAGAAGAGGAGCGGTCTAGGACTAGACGTTGGTTTAAGAGAACAGTCAGATGGTGAGGCGAAGAAGAGGTACAAGAAGATAGAGACACTACATGTTCAATATTTTTGGTATGATGTGAACTATGAGAGAGCAGGGCCATGGATGCCAAGAGAGCACATATTTTAGCTTAAAAAAGGGTCTGTTTCAAAGGCAGCAGTGAGATCCAGGAGAATAGAATGAAGAAGTGGCCCCTTGACTTGGCAGTGAGGAAGTCATTAGTAACTTTTGTGAGAGCTGTCTCTGTGGAGTGTTGGGGTTGAAAACCAGATCACCTACCTTGTTCAAGAGCAGCTACACCCTTTACGAGAACACATATGAGATACATTAAGAACCCAGTACCAAAAAATAAACAGTATAAAGAAGCAGACACATTTGAAGTACTGACAAACAATAACAAAGGTGATTGTAAATGAGTTGTTCATGCAACTTTGAAGCCAGGGGAAGTAGAGAGAGAGGGCAATAGTTAGATGCAGTGTTGGATGAGGGTTTCTTAAGAATGGGTGTAATTATGACATGTTTTAACGATGGTGAAAACTTGCCATTGTTTAGGGAAAGGCTCAGAGGAATCCATAATGGATGTGGAATTGGGGACGGGTAAATGCTGGGTTCTGTCAGTCTGTTGAGAGGAGGGTGTGTTAGAGCCACGATGAGAAGAGAGTTTATTTTGGATGTTTTTTATTTTATTTTTAAAGTAGCTAGCAAAGTCTTCATCTGTGATACAGGTAGGGACAGGAGATGTGGTTGAGCAAAGGGGAGTTTTTAATGTGGCAAACAAATATTTGTGATTGGAGGACAGATTTGATATTGACAATGATAAGTAATGCTGTTTGGTAAGATTGAAGGCAGAGAAGTAGCAATGCAAAATAAGCTTGTAATGGAATAATTCTGTTAAGGTGTGAGACTTCCTCCATAATCATTTCGCAGTGCGTAAGCACCTCTAAATGTAACACATTTGTGTAGTGTGCCATGGTTGTGGATAAGAGAAATTTTGTCTGCCTGTGGTTATGAAGGCAAGAGTGTCAAGGGTGGAAGTTAGAGTTATGATGTGGCAATGTCAGGGCAGGGGAGGGTGGTGAGGTGACTTAGAAGCGGTTGTAGCACAGTGAAAAGTTGTTGTGGGTCAAGTGTTTGATTCCTAACAAACAACATATGACAAATAGCAATAACAGTCAGTACAGTGAGTACTGTCAGCGGTCCAGGATTGCAGGAGGAATCCTGTGTGTTCACGTTTACTCAGGTGTAAAACTACAAAGAATATCATAGATTTACTCTAAACCTAAGACTAATCATAGAGAAACCAAATACACAAGCAGAAACTTACTGCAACATGGGGCTGTTGGCCGGATCAACCTTATAGCATCTAGTTTAGTGTTGGTAGACATAAAAATTGCCCATCACAAAATAAAGAGGTAGACATAGTAAATTACTTTCAAAACTTTACTGAAAAAATTGCATCATCAACAAAGTAACATAACCATGCATACATATAATCAGAGTGGTGCAAATTGATCCCAGTGGGCCATTATGCTGACTAAAAATAAAATAAGAATACAAAATTGTTTTTATAGCACTTAAATATAAGTCATGTCTGGTCAGTACATCAGACTAACCATATTTAGAAAAGGACTTATCCCACAATGTAATTAGAACTAACAGTAATAGTGTATACGTCTACATACTTTCTACACTTAGTCAGCACAACAAAATGACTATAACCTAGGACGAGGGATTCCCATAAAACTACACACAAGACTTGTCATTGAAAAATATAAAAATAGTATTACACAGATCTTGAGTGCATTTTAGTATTCAGATTAGCAAGCCTACCTTATTTTGATCTCCAAGCAGTGCCACCAATTCTGTATTATCAATAAAACTACGAAGTGATATAATATGGTGCATACTGTATATTACTGATCTGTGATTTCACAATGGTTAATTGGGATAACATTCTAAAGAAGAGCTCTGTACAAATCTTTTTCTTGAATTTGCTTTGGATATGGCATCCTATACATATACATAGACATCAAAGCTCAAAAAGGCTGAATTCTTACAATAACAAACAAAATAAATGAAACATGAACATTAGCACAATTCGTGTGCATTTATTTCATGACCTAAAGTCATGTGACTTTGTAAAGTAATTTAAATGTATAAGAGATATCAGATGTGTATATGTATATGCGTGATGTGGTGTATGTATATGGTTCACTCTTTGGAGATTAAGCCACTGTAATGTTCTATTTCTGAGCTACCTGATGAGAAAATACAAACATAATTAAAAAAGAGATATATCCTCCCCCTCATTGACACAAGGGCCCACTCTCCTATGCCACCATTTTGACCCTTCAACATCATCTAGTTGTTTGAGGGGGAGGCCCTCTTTCAGCAGGTGGGGCAAGCTGATATGGTGAAGAGGAGTTTTAGTAGGACCTTTCTGGTTGTCAAGCTTGATCTGACTCCGATCCTAGAACAGTTCTTTCTGTATACACTCCACCTTCATGATATGACTGCATATCTCGAATTGCAGCTCCTGTCTTTTGCTTTTAATTTCCTCTTCCACCCTGAAAGTGGGAAAGGATGGCTATATGTGACAAGTGGGTGTTAATGAGTTAAATACTGCCCCTGCTGGTGGTTTTGATGGAGTCTGTGGTGGTGGTGATGGAGCATCTCGAAGGGCAATGTCCTCCCAATATGAGTAGCTGGGAACTTGGTCAATCTGTGCAAGGAGGGAGGTTGTTATGTCAAAGTGGACCATGGTAGTGAAGTGGCCTTCAAGCTTTAAAAACTCTTTGTTGTTATATTTAATGACTTTCTGTAACAGGAGTGGGGAACTACTGTGTTCATAGCTCATAGCAAAAAAGTATTTCAAGATTAGGTGTCAAATAAATACTATTACTAAACAGTAAAATATGTATCATTTAGAATAAATAAAAAAAAATAATACTGACTATGGATAAAGCAATAAGACAATAAGCAACAACAATCAATTTGATAAAAAAAAGTCTATGAACTCAAACACATAATGGGTGAAAACCATAAAAGCAAATAGATGTAAGTGATTAGTCACAAAGATTTATTTATTATAAGGAGATATGCAGAGAGTTGCAGAGTTAGAGCCTGATTCAATTGCAAGCCCGCATCTCACAAGATACAGGTTGTATGTCTGCGGGCATGCTGCGGGCTCCCGTTCGTATCCTATTTTGGTACTATTTAATTGATCAAACCCGCAAGTTACGGGCTGAGCGTCGAAGCTGTAAACCATGCACTCGTGCGTAGCAGTTCAGGGTGGGAATATGATCAATTAAGCAAGGCCATAACCACCCATTTCTAAACAGCCACTAGAAAATGAGACCAACATCATTACGGCAGTAAAACATGGAGGTTAAATGTCAATCAATTAAGTTCAGGGGTCTGATATGTGATGGGACTTACAAACCCTCAAAATACAAAATAATAAAAATGAATGCCAATACAGTTCTAGTCCACATGGGTGGCCTGATATGTATTAACGGGTTGATTCCTGATCTCAATATAACCCTGAAATGACACACAAAAAAATTATGATTTTTCATTGCCGATCTGTGAGCTTGAGACTGTTGTGCAATTTATTCCATTGTATTTCATTGCTTTCCCTGTCATTTACAGTGCAGTATTGATTTTTTATGCATTTACAGTGTTGCTGACAGGGGTTAAACCCCCTTGACCCTTCAACATCATCTAGCTGTTTGATATGGAGGCCCTCTTTCAGCAGGTGGGGCAAGCTGATATGGTGAAGCTGAGTTTTAGAGGGACCTTTCTGGTTGTCAAGCTTGATCTGACTCCGTTCCTAGAACAGTTCTCTCTGTATACATTCCACCTCCATGATATGACTACCTATCTCGAATTGTATTAATTTCTTGATTCCTGAGAACAATATCACCCCGAAATGACACATAATAAAATATGATTTTTCATTGCCGTTTTGCGAGCTTGAGACTGTTGTGCAACTAATTCCATTGTCTTTCATTGATTTCCCTGTCATTTACAGTGCAGTATTGATATTTTTTTGCATTTACAGTGTTGCGGATAGGGTTAAACCCCCTTGCGGGTCCTCTCTAGTACTCGTAGGATTTTCTCCTACATTTGCCGTTTACGGTGTGAAAACATTTGCGGGCTTGGGGAATTGTAGCAATTGAATTGCGATTTGCGATTTTAGCAATCAGAAGTCTTGCGGATGGGAAAGATCAAAGGCATTGGGAGGCTGTAGGTTCCAGGTTTAACAACTGCAAGGTTTTAAAGGCCGTAACCTGTTAACCCGTTTGGAGCCCGCAAAAAGGTGCCAATTGAATAGCAAATAAACTTACGGCCTGACTTACTCCAGTAACTTACGATTGCTCAATTGAACCGGGCTATTATTCTTTACCCACTTTCTTTGAATGGTGAATGTTGCTTCCAAATGAGTATTCAAATTCAGGACAAAGACAATTTTGATCAGTTTTGATTGTTGTGGGTTTTTATTGTAGCAAACTAAAGCAGCTTTTTACAATTAGTTTAAAGCTTTAAAGTTATATTATAACCAATTACAGTATGAAGGTTTATTATTTGAAATCACACTGGCATATATGATCAACAAGCATGAATTAATAAGGATTTTTATAATATTGTGCACACAATAGGAGGTAGGTTAATGTATTTTAATTATAAGATAAGCAAGTCAAACTGATGTAGAAATTAATACAAGATAAACCTTAAACAAACCAATAAATGATAATGTGATAAAGTAATTCAAGGTTACAGTCTCAATGGATTTGCATTACTGATTAAGGACCTCATTCAATTTGAGCTAGATAGATAAGTTAATAAACTACGTAAATTTGACTGCAGGTGCATTTTTCAGTATTGTTACACTAGTATTCAGTTGAGTTCCCATGTAAAATTATATATCTCACTTGAAATATGTAAATACATATATTAATAAAATGCAAGTGTAGAATTATGCAGTACTTGCAAATTTACACCATGCAAAACAAATTACTGATTGCCTGGCTGAGACACAGCCATAAGAACCAACAGAAAACAGCAGTTGTCAATTTAATTGAGAGGGTAAGTTTATAAAAGTACAATTGTGATGCCTAAACACTGATTGTGGTAAATGTCTATGACCTAGTAGCTTCCCTAGTGGTTAACACTAATTTTGTATACAAGGATTCAATTTAATAAGGGAAATAGGATTATAAAAGATGAAAAACGCTGCAGTGTGTATTAAAAAAAGGTTAGGAGTACCATCCTAGTCAATAATATGAATAGTTCAAAATATGAGTGTGTATAATTCCAAGATAAACACAAAGCTACGCATATACTAATATAAAAACATATTCTTGTATTCCTCATATATCAGTAAAACTGATAATCACAGGATCACTCTAGAATCACTATAGAATGGTACCAGAATAGAGAGCTTTAAAAAATATATCACACTATTTTGATTAAAAACGAAAAGAAGGGGAAGGAAGATGTGCAGAGATCATAAGATGTATATATGAATAGACTCCAGAGGAAGCTCTTATTGTGAGTGAAACGAACCATCGAGACCAGGAGAGGGAAATGTGCAGGGCTTACCCTATGTGGGATTTAATTCTACTGGCGTTCTGAATCCAACTACAAGTATTAGGCATTTATTTGCCTTTATGTAAACATATATGTATATTTTAATTGTAGACACATTTTAACTCCTTTGATGGCATATTCCTCATCGCAAGCATTGCTACCAAATAATAATAATCAGATAGCCATTATATCAATGACACCCCTCTCACCAGCATAATGATCTCACACTCCCAAATAAACACAAACATCATGTTTTATAACCCATGATTGTTGATAAGTTTTGTCACCACCCAAAGATGAGGGGCTCAGTACACCCCTAATTCTCCTACTGTAGCAATCTGCATGTTGTGACTTTATATTCATCTCAGCTCCCATCTATTGAAATCAGATGAACAACACCATTTTTTAGTTCAGATCAGACTGACTTTTTTATTCCTTACACAAGAGACTTTACACAGCTCCAAAAGATTCACCTCCCCAACATACTTTTCTGTGAGATATACCTGATCTGGTATGTGTCTCTGTCCGTAGGTTGGGTGGGGGTTACATCCTGATTTGCTCTATAACCCTAGAGGGCAATTAACTAACGTCAGCTTTTATTACTGAGGCCAGAGACCAAGCATCTGCCCACATTAGCTTGGCTTCCCCCTCTTTGAATTCTGGTGATGGAGGGCACTCCTATGCCTAGGTCAGAGGCTAGATGCCTGGCAAATTGATCTCTCTGGGTTTTACAATATTATTTGTTTATATGTGCTATTGGGTAAGGGAAACATTCAATATATTTCACACAATGAATGCACAACTTAAACAAGCAAAAAGGTATTCACCTTAATCTCTTTTAGCATCACATTTAATGTCCATTTTGATAACCTTCATGTTAGCAATCAGATGTATAAGAGTCCCAAATAACAGTGGTACTTGTTGGGCACAGGGGGGTACCATCATGGCCCCAAAATCCGTCATGACAAGTTTAATTTGTACCAATGCATATCAGTATTCAGGCATCATAATATCATAACAATCAGTTATAATTTGATAACACCTACAGTATCACATATATAGTTGTGAGCGTACGAGTTGTTGCTAACGCTGCTGGCTCGCGTAGCGAGTCGCGGGCCTCGCGTAGCGAGGGCCGCGGCTCGCATACCGAGCCCGTGGCCCTCGCAAAGCGAGGGCACTGTGCCAGGTTCTCAGTTGCTGGCATGGAGCGCTCCATGCCAGCACCTGAGGACCTTGCAAAGCGAGGTCTTCAGTTGCAGCAACTGCGACCCTTGCAAAATTTCAAAAAAAGTTCACGTCGCAACACATTACGACACTCGCAAACAACATACGACACACGTTCACACACATTACGACACTCGCAAACAACATACGACACACGTTCACACACATTACGGCCTCGCAACACTCAGACGCAACTCGCGAACATTACAAAATTAAAAACACAATACATACACACAGCACATACATAAAAACCTTACCTACACAAACAGGAAGCACCCAGGACCTCAAAAATGCAACTTACAACTTAATTGCACTCAAAATAAAAGAGTTTAGACACTAAATAGTTTGTTAAGCGACACAAAAAATGGCCGACGAATAAAACGAAAACAAGGCTACACACGCAAACACCATACGAGACACGTTACTACACATTACGACTTCGCAAACATCGGACGCAACACGCCGACATACAAACATTTAAAACTTAAGAAAGACACACAACAAACACATAAAAAGCTGACCTACAGCAAGAGGAACCAGCCAGCACCTCAAAAAAACAATTTACACCTACATTTAAATCAAAATAAAACACTTTAGACACTAATACCATCGCTAAGCGACAGAAAAAATGGCCGACGAACAAAACGAAAACGAGGCTTCAGACGTAACTACACTACACTTACTCGCAATAATGAAACACATACTATGTGGAACGTATCACAATCATATTAAACACCATTTTGAACAGTAATACGCAGAAAATGGCGGATGGAACGCAAATTGTAAGCTGGAACGCAAATAGCGCATGCGTATTGCGTTCTAACGGTCTCACTTTCCAGAACTTTCTACAAGTTTATAAATACTGCCTATTTCAAACAAAAAAATACATTTCTCCTCAGGTGATCAACGGAGTGACTTCTGAGATAACTGCTGCTTTTACTTGAGAAGACAATTCTTTACTAATTTACTACTTTGCATTGTGCAAATTACAACTGAGAGGTAAGCTATAATATATTACATTTTATTATCAGGACAGGTCAAACAAATAAAAAAAAAATAGGATTTATGTAGTGACATATATGGCACATTTATGTGTATAGGCTCAAAAAAAAAATACGGTTCATTTAACAAAACAACAAAAAAACATAATTCAATATTAAACAGAGGTTTATGTATAGTGACATGTGACACGCACATATATGTCTGTAATGTATAGTGACATCTGACACGCACATATATGTCTATAATGTATAGTGACATCTGACACGCACATATATGTATAGAATGTATAGTGACATGTGACACGCACATTTATGTGTATTGCCACTGCATAGTGACATGTGACACGGACATATATGTGTATCATGTATATTGACATGTGACACACACATTTATGTGTACTGCCCCTTCATAGTGACATGTGACACGGACATATATGTGTATAATGTATAGTGACATGTGACACGCACATTTCTGTGTATTGCCCCTTCATAGTGACATGTGACACGGACATATATGTGTATAATGTATAGTGACATGTCACACGCACATTTATGTGTATTGCCACTGCAACAAAATTAGCTTAAAACAAAATCAGTAAACAACTACATTTAAATGACATTATATGTCATGTATACTGATATGTCACACGCACATATATGTGTATCATCTATAGTTACATCTCACACACACACATTTATGTGTGTTGGAAAAAAAAATATAAGGTTAATTTAAACATTTAAATATGAGTCATGTATACTGATATGTCATACGTACACAAAATAATTACATTAAACTATGGAATGTGCTTCATGTATGTGACATATGTGTGTAGCCCCCAACAAAAAATAAGGTCAATTGAAAAAAATTACAGAACTATATTTAAATGACATTCATTTACTGCAATTCAATAGATCATATAAAGCTGAATCTTTTTATTTCTTTGAATATTCAAACAGACTCTGCATCAATAGCATCTCTCAACAATTTGCACCGTGCACTGTGAAGCACAATCCCTTTTAAAGAACACCAACAAAGAAGAAGAGGTAAGATACAACAAGACATTACATGCTCAAAAGGCCATGCTTTGCTAGATGAAAAATTATAAATATACAAATAACTATTTCACTTTCTTTTTCAAACAGACACTACAAGAAGACCGGTGGATTAAGATTGGCAGGAGGGGACCGTCTGACATTCCAAACTTCAATCAAGGTAAAGTATTAAGTATAAACAAGAAAGAACCATGAGCCTTATTCAATTGCGACTTCCTCAATTGAATAGGGCTCTATATAAGCACATAACATATTTTTTAGACAGAACTTTTTAGTTACTGAACTTCTAACCGCAATCAAGGTTTTCAATAACTAAAAACTTTGCTCAATAAATATGTTATGTGATTATATAGAGCCCTCTTCAATTGGCAAAATTGCAATTCAATGAGGACCTATATATCTTTAATGGCCAAGGGCCTCACTCAAATGTGATTTGCCCATTTCAATAGGGCTCTATATAAGCACAGAGCATATTTTTTAAAGGAACTTTTTATTTTGTGAACACGTTGCTTTTGGATACAAGTTCACTAAATACAAAATTCCGTAAAAAAATATGCTCTGTGCTGATTTTGAGCTCTATTCCATTGGCCAAAACATAATTGAATGAGGAGCTCACAATATAACAAATGCAGTAACCAAAGGCCCTCATTCAATTGCTATTTTGGACAATTAAATATGGCTATAAATAAGCACTTTTAGGCCCTTATTCTATTTTAACAAATATATGTGATGTGCTTATTTACAACCCTATTCAATTTTCAACATTGCAATTCAATGACGGCCTTAGAGTACTATTACATTGTAAAAAATGCAATTGAATGAGGGGCAAACTATGCAACATATGGTACACACAAAGGCCCTCATTCAATTGCAATTTGCCCAATTGAATAGGGCTCTAAATAACAACATAACAATTTTTTTAAAAGAAGTTTTTAGTTACTAAAAATATATCCAAAATAAAGTTTTTAAATGACTAAAAACTTATTTAAAAAAATATGCTATGTGCTTATTTAGGGCACGATTCAATTAGCCAAATCGCAATTGAATGAGACACAAACTGCTACACACCAAACATAATTTCTTATTCAATGTTTAACAACCTATAAGCCTTACAAAGAAGCAAAAATAAGAATAACAAAAGTGTTGCGCACCTAATAGCATTGTACAAAAAATCACACAAACTCATAGGAAACTACATTAACATTCTTCTTTAATGTTTAACAACCTATAACCAGTACAATCAAGAATAAATAACTTTTGCACAAGTGGTGCGCACCAAACAGGATTGTCAAAAACTAACACAAACACATAGCAAACTACATTAATTATATTATTTCATGTTTCACTAACTATAAGCATCCCAATAAAGGTTAAATAAGTATACCACAAGTGGTGTGCACAAAACAGGATTGTACAAAAAATAACATAAACACATAGCAAACTAAATTTATATTCTTATTTAATATATCACAACCCACAAGACTTACTAAGAACCTTAAATAAGAATAACAAAAGTCGTGGGATTGTACAGAAAGTAAAAAGAAAAAAATATAGAAAAAAATAACCATAACTGATACAATACAGCCAAATTCATAAATTTTTAAATTATTTAAAATACATTTCACTCAAACAACATTTTCTATTTTATATTACAACAGATACTGCGTGAAGACAATCGGACGAGGACTTTCTCCACAGGACCGGACCATCGGACGAGGACTCGGACCAGACCAGCAGACGAGGAATTTCAACACAGGACCAGACCAGCAGACGAGGAATTTCAACACAGGACCAGACCATCGGACGAGGAATTTCAACACAGGACCAGACCATCGGACGAGGACTTTCACCAAAGGACCACAACATCGGACGAGGGCTATCGCCACAGGACCACACCATCGGACGAGGACTTCCAACAGAGGACCACACCATTGGACAACGATTTTGAACCGAGGACAAACAAACATTCGGATTTAAATCACACTTCAACCAAGGTAAAGTATAATAAGTACTAAAGTATAAAACTAAAGAAACTGCTTTCAGTTGCATCCGTGTCAACAGAAAAATAAAATAATTAATTTACTATCCCCCTTATTTTATTTAAATTGCTACTATGCAATACATAGCTCAATAACCACATCACTTTTTTTTTTTAGCAAAGAAGTTTTGCAGTGGTAAATATCTATCCACAAACAACGTTTTTAATAAATAAAACCATTATTTTAAAAAAATATGTTACATGCTTATTTACAGCAGTATTCCATTGGCCAAATTCTTAGCAAGTGAGGACAGGAATTATAAATTTAACTAAATATAAATGATACATTAATGATTTGCCTTTTATTTCACCAATTGTGCACAAGAATCTTTAACAGGAATTACAAATTTAAATATACACAATTACATTTATTTTTTTTCCTTTACAGATTAATATGGCTGATAACGAGACCAAAGAAGAGAAGAAAAGACGTCAAACTAGAGAAAGACAAGAGAGATGGGCCGCCCAGCAGACACCGGAGGAGAAAGAAATTCGACGAGAAAAAGAACGCAAAAGACTTGCAAATAAAAGAATATCAGCTGCAAAAATGAAAGATACAACCAAAAAAAATAAAAAGATAATAAAGCATTTACAAACTGTTCCTAAAACATCAGATGACATTTTACAAGATACCAGTCAAGACAGACCAAAAAAAGCAACTACAAAAACAAAGCATTTACAAACTCTTACTAAAAAC
This sequence comes from Discoglossus pictus, assembly GCA_027410445.1. Taxonomy (NCBI): domain Eukaryota; kingdom Metazoa; phylum Chordata; class Amphibia; order Anura; family Alytidae; genus Discoglossus; species Discoglossus pictus. The sequence goes on along the minus strand of CM050171.1, from coordinate 55,619,985 downwards.
TTACAGGACATTTCAACCAAACAAGTACAACATATACCAAGAAAATCCACGAAAAAAACTAAACATTTAGAACCTGTTGTTGAAACATTTCATGACTTTTCATCTGATGAATATGAAAGTCAACATCCGATATGCTTTGCAAATTGTCCTTTACTGAAGTCTTTAGCAGTAGAGGTTCATAGTTGTGGGGACATGACTACTCAATGTCAATTTTGTGAGGCTTATTATTTTAAACAGGAGAGACCCAGAGATGGACAATTTATTAGTTGTTGTCAAAAAGGAAAGTTCAAACTTCCAGAAAGGAAACAATTTCCAACCTATTTACAAAATATTATGACTGAACCTACTTTTCCAAATTACAAAAATTTTAAGACAAACATAAGATCCTACAATAGTGCCATATCATTTGCATCTATGGGGGCAACATTGGCTGCTAATGTACCAGGACATGGTCCTTACTGTTTTAAAGTCCAAGGACAAATTTACCATCGGACTTCACATTTACATCCAGAGGAAGGAGAGCAAAGAAAATTCGCTCAGCTATATGTCCTAGATACAATGGAAGCTGTTGATGAATTATTTACCCATGGGGGAGGAGAAGGGGGGAGGGTTACAATAGAAAGTAGGGAGATATTAATAGGGGCCTCAAATACAGTGGCAGGCACTTCACATCAGCAGAGCCATAGCAACATAAAGTGTATGATTGCAAACGCAAGAAGTTTGCCTGGGAAAATGGATGAGCTAGAAATATTAGCAGTACAAGAAAAATGGGGCTTAATAGGCATTACGGAAACATGGTGGGATGAATCTCATGACTGGACTGTTAATCTGGATGGTTATAACCTATTTAGGAAAGATAGGGGAAATGGTAAAAGAGGAGGAGGGATCTGTCTTTATGTTAAGCCTGAATTTAAGCCTATAGTTAGAGAAGATATTTATGCTGGCACTAACGGCATCATTGAATCCTTGTGGGTTGAGCTAAATAGTGGAGGAGCTAATTCTAAATGCATATTGGTGGGAGTATGCTATAAACCCCCAAATATAGCTGAAAGTGAGGAAATACAATTATTGTTACAGATTGGAAATGCAGCTAAGCATGGGCAAGTTCTAATAATGGGAGACTTTAATTACCCTGATATAAACTGGATAAACGAGACCAGCAGCTCAGCTAAGGGGAGCAGGTTCTTGAGTACACTCAGGGATCATTATCTAGCCCAGGTAATACAAAAACCTACTAGAAATGGGGCCATCTTGGATTTAGTCATCACAAGTAATATTGATATAATATCAAATGTAAAAATAGGGGAACCCTTGGGGAACAGTGATCACAACACAGTCTCATTTGAGATTGAATACAAAAAACAGAGTTGTAAGGGGCCAACAAAAACTCTAAATTTTAAAAGGGCTAACTTTAATGGGCTACGGGCAGCAATACAACATATAGACTGGGACAAAGAACTTACAGGGAAGAATACTGAAAATAAATGGACAAAACATACTCATCAGCATGTACCATGTGGAAATAAAATGAATAGGAGTAAATCACATCCCATGTGGCTTAACAATGACTTAAAGATCATGATGAGGAAAAAGAAATATGCATTTAAATTATACAAGAAGGAGGGAACAGAGGCATCTTTATGTGACTATAAGGAAATCAACAAGGCTTGCAAAAGGGCTATTAGACTGGCTAAAATAGAAAATGAGAAGTCAGTTGCAATGGAAAGTAAGACTAACCCTAAAATATTTTATAAATATATTAATGGGAAGAAGGCCAGGAAGGAATCGATAGGACCATTACAATGTGACACAGGCCATCTGATAATTAGTGACCAGGAAAAGGCAGATGAGCTAAATAGGTTCTTTTCGTCGGTTTACACAAGGGAGGTACCAGTGGTTGGGACACTGCAACATAATGGGGCTACACTACCTTCACTAAATAATTGGTTAAGGCAGGAAGACCATTCTTGAAAAACATTGGCATCTTCTTACAAGTGACAAAGACATACAAGATGCTCTAACTTCAAAGGCAAGCATAACATATAGGAGAGGCACCAATATCAAAGATATGATTGTACATAGTCTGTACAATGATACTCCAATTGAGACCAAGACATGGCTTAAACCCCTTAAGGGAATGTACAAATGTGGAAGATGCAAATTTTGCAAATTTGTAAAACCGTGCAAAAACTACATACACCCTATTAATGGGCTCAGTTATGAAATTAACAACTTTTTTAACTGTAAATCTACAGGAGTGATATATATAGCCACATGCCTTTGCAATAAGGTTTATGTAGGTAAAACCTGTAGAGAGCTTCGACGTAGAATGGGGGAGCATATATACTCTATTCTCAATGAATATGATACCCCCATAGCCAGACATATTAAATATTGCCATAACAACAATCCGGATGTACTTAAGTTCTGCATCATAGATTCAGTAACTTCAGGACCCAGAAGGGGCAACATCCCAAAAAAACTATTACAATCTGAATCTAAATGGATTTATAAACTTCAAGCACAAGTACCTATTGGGTTAAATGAAGGTTTTTCGTATACTCCCTTTATTTAACTTTTTCACTTTTTTGTTTCACATATATTTTTTATTTGATATAGTACACATCCTTCGCCTCTTTTATAGGGCACCCTTGCCTTATTTACACTATTACTTGAGTTTATCCTTTATTGCCCCTCTTAATAGATGGTGCCCTCCACTAGGATTCTATCCTATATTTACACACTATAGATACTTATTGAATAGTCCCTCATGATCTGGGACTTCATCCATCATTTTATTATCCTCTGCACTAAGCACTTTATGGTATTTTTTAGCACTATATGCCCTAGAGTTCACTTCCCAGTGACACTTTGATCACTAGAAGAGACTATATCCATTGATTCACACCTATATATGGAAGACTTCCTTAAATCCTGCATTATCATATAAGAGTGTCCTTATACTAGTTCCAATGTAATTATCTTCCTTTCTCCCAGGCTTATAATATATAAGAGATTTATTTCAGTGTAGCACACTCGGTAGCGTTGGTAACCATGGCTACCGTTTCCTTTAAATAGCTCTCATTTTCAGTACACGCCTTGATCCTTTGACAAAGACGTTTTGTAACGTAGAAACATGTTAGGTAACAGGCGTAAGTAGCGTGACGTCATCACGCACGCTACATTCAGGAAGCGCGAAACTCCGAGTTAATGGAGGCGCAAACGCTCTACTAAAAAGAACTCAGAGACACTTTTAAGGGCATATCATCCTGGGCTATTAAAGCCTTACCCCTGAACTGACACAGACCCTCAGTAACTTAGTTAAGAGGAGATAACCATTGCTTTGCAAACAGCATGTCAGTCGTTTCTGTATACAGACACATTAAGGGAAAGCAGCTTTGCTGCATATAGGGACTGGTATCTGTATCAGACTGCATGACATTCCCATATGAGGCTGAACCTTTACAGTTTTGAAACACCAAGATAACTCTACTAATAGTAGGTGTTTCACTTCATCTGTCAGTAATCTATATTAATATTGTATACATATACATCCATCTATGGGTTTTGTCTACAGCCCTTAAATCATTGTGCATTTGCCCTTGTATATACTCTGAGGAATTTACCTGTGTAACCACACTCTGAAAATACTATATAATAGAGTGGTAATAGTGGTCACAAGAGTCATTGAAGGAACCCCCTTTCACAGTGTTTTTAAATTGCTTTTAAATTCTTTTAATCGACGTTGTTTTTTCACTAATAAAATTTCGCTATTAATATATGATTATGATTAACCCTATGTTGTTTTCACATTTGAATTTGTAGTGTCAAGCACTAATGGGTTTAATTCCCTAAGATATTACTTTTCTGCTCAAGGCAGGAAGAAATACAAAAGAGGTTGGAGAAAATAAATGTTAATAAAGCCCCAGGTCCTGATGGAATACATCCAAGGGTACTGAGGGAGCTGGGTTCTGTAATAGCCAAACCATTATATCTAATCTTTAAAGACTCGCTCACTACAGGGTCTCTACCAGATGACTGGAGAAAAGCAGAGGTGATACCTATATTTAAGAAGGGATCTAGAGCAAATCCGGGGAATTATAGACCAGTGAGCCTCACTTCTGTAGTTGGGAAGCTTTTAGAAGGGTTAATAAGGGACAGAATACAAGAATATGTCTATTTGAACAGGATCATAGGTAGCAGTCAACATGGATTTATGAAGGAAAGGTCGTGTCAGACCAATCTAATTAGTTTTTATGAGGAGGTTAGTAGGAACTTGGATCAGGGCAACTCAGTGGATGTAGTCTTTTTAGATTTTTCAAAGGCATTTGATACAGTGCCACATGGAAGACTAGTGAGCAAACTAAGGGATACAGGAATTGCAGTAAATATCTGCTCATGGATCGAGAGCTGGCTAAAAGACAGGAAGCAAAGGGTTGTTGTAAATGGAACATACTCCGATTGGTCTAATGTGATAAGTGGGGTTCCTCAGGGCTCAGTATTGGGTCCTCTCCTTTTTAACATATTTATTAATGACATTGAAGTAGGACTCGAATGTAGTGTCTCCATTTTTGCTGATGACACTAAGTTGTGCAAGGTAATAAAATCAGATAATGATGTACTTTCCCTACAAAAGGATTTGCATAAATTAGAGAAATGGGCGGCTAAATGGCAGATGAGATTTAATACAAATAAATGTAAGGTTATGCATTTGGGAAGGAACAATAGCCAAGCAATCTATAATCTTAATGGAGCAAATCTAGGGGTATCAGATATTGAAAGGGATTTGGGAGTACTAGTGGACAACCACCTAGGTAACAGCGCTCAAAGCCAAGCAGCGGCTGCAAAGGCAAATAAAATATTAGCATGTATTAGGAAGGGTATAGAAGCCAGGGAAGAAGATATAATTCTGCCACTATACAAATCTCTAGTACGCCCTCATTTGGAATATGGAGTACAATTTTGGGCACCACCTCACAAAAAAGACATTTTAGAGCTGGAAAAAGTACAGAGAAGGGCTACAAAACTAATAAGGGGAATGCAGGGGCTAAGTTATGAAGAAAGACTAGCAAAATTAAACTTATTTTCACTAGAAAAAAGGCGTCTAAGAGGAGATATGATTACGTTATTTAAATACATCCAGGGTCAATATAAGGCTTTGTCAAGTGAACTTTTTGTAGCAAGAGATTTTCAACTGACAAGAGGACATCCGTTGAGGTTAGAGGAAAAAAGATTTCACCTTAAACAAAGAAAAGGGTTCTTCACAGTTAGGGTGGTTAAACTGTGGAATTCTCTACCAAAGGAGGTGGTGACAGCGAATTCGATAGACAACTTCAAAAAGGGGTTAGATATATTTCTGAATAAAGAGGGCATTCAAGGCTATCCTAGATAACTAGCAAGGAATACTGATCCAGGGAGAAATTTGATCGCCAGTTTCTGGGGTCAGGAAGGAATTTTGCTTTTTTTTCCCCTTATGAGACAATTGGCAAAGTTTCAATGGGTTTTTTTTTTTATGTTTGCCTTCCTCTGGATCAATTAACAATAATTAACAATTAACAATAATAATAAATAGTCCAAATTAAAAAGATCAATAGAGATCTAAAAAGGTTGAACTTGATGGACTAACTCTTTATTCATTCTCCAATACTATACTATTAATAATTATTTAATCAATAATTTAATTAATAACTAATCCGCATATTGCAGATCAGAGGAGATCTTAACAGGTTGAACTTGATGGACTGAAAGTCTTTTTTCAACCTTAATTACTATGTAACTATGTAACTATGTATGCAGATGGAAGAAAATAAAAAATGCTTACCCACTGTTTTTATAGAGCTAAATAACATTATGGACAACAATCCCTACAGTAAAGCTTAAAAAAAAATTGGCAGAAGTAGAAAATGAACAACTACTTCATGCACAAAGACATCAATTACCCATGCCAAAGGTTAATATGGTGCTTAAAAGAGACAGACATACTGATAAACGTCGTTATAACTTGCCAACATCAAATGAGGTTGCAATGGTCTTTCAGAATGATGAAGGAGAACCACCATTTAAAAGAGACATTAGAGTATATCCCAGAAATGAGGAGCAACCATTTATTAATATTAATATCTTAAGTCCAAATTTAGATACAATTACATATCCCATCTTTTTCCCACACGGAGAAGCAGGTTGGCAACCAAAATTAACCCTTCCCAGTTACCCAAATGCTAAAGCCAGAATCCGAAATAATGTTTCTATGCTTGAATTTAAAGTTGCTCAAATTGCCATTAGAAATGAATTTAATCCAATTTTATGTGGTGGGAAACTAACACAACAATGGATTATTGATTCATATTTGCAAGTTGAGGCAAATAATTTAAACTTTATAAAATATCAACAAGATAAACTACGTGTAGAACAATATTGTGGACTCATGGACTATGTTGCTGACGTGGCTACAAGCAGAGACATGACAGCTGGCAAAGCCATCATTTTACCATCTTCCTTTCAAGGATCTCCTCGAAATATGAGAGAAAGATACAATGATGCTATGGCTATTGTGACAAAATTTGGAAAACCAGATTTATTTGTGACATTTACATGGAATCCACAATGGCCAGAAATTAATCAAAATCTACTTCTTGGACAAAGTGCTTCAGATCGACCAGATTTAGTAGCCAGAGTTTTTAAGATCAAATTAAATGAATTAATACGTGACTTCACTATAAATCAGTTATTTGGCAAATGTCTTGCTTATGTATATACCATTGAATTTCAAAAAAGAGGCCTTCCACATGCACATCTTCTCATAATACTTCAAGAGAAAGATAAATTAGATGCTTCGGACAAAGTGGATGCAGTCATAGTTGCTGAACTACCAGATCCAGAACTATATGGTAGACTATATGAGATTGTTACTCATCGCATGATTCATGGACCCTGTGGAGACCTTAATCCACAATCACCATGTATGGAAAATAATCAATGTTCAAAAGATTTTCCAAAAGATTATAGAGACAAAACATATGCAAATTGTGATGGATATCCACTTTATAAAAGAAGGGAAGGAGATAGTGCCATTATTCGTGGAAAAAAAGTGGACAATAGATATGTAGTACCCTACAATCCACATTTACTCATGAAGTACAACGCCCACATCAACGTAGAAGCCTGCACTTCCATCAAATCCATCAAATATGTCTACAAATATATTTACAAAGGTTACGATGCAGCTACTGTAGTCGTCAAAAGTGCAGACAACCCTGAAAGTAGTGAGTTAGTACATGATGAACTTGCATCTCATGTAGATGCTCGCTATGTCAGTGCACCAGAAGCTATGTGGCGGCTTTTAAAATTTGAAATGCATGATAGATCACATGCAGTATATAGGTTAGCAGTACATTTGCCACAACGACATTTAGTCTATTTCCATGCTGGAAATGAAATGAATGCATTGGCCCAAAGTGAAGATCGTCACACTACACTAACTGCATGGTTTGCATTAAATTCCACTGATGCTGAAGCAACACAATACTTATATATTGAAATTCCATATCACTATGTTTTTGTGAATGGATTATGGAGAGCAAGAAAAACCAGAGGCAATAAAATAATTCCACAAATTTACACAGTCAGTCCAAGAGATGTTGAACGTTTTTGCTTACGGATATTACTTTTAAATGTTCCAGGAGCACAAAGTTTTGAACAATTAAGAACTGTTAATGACATTGTATATGAATCCTTCCATTTAGCTGCAAGACATAGAAACTTACTCGCTGATGATACAGAGTGGGAAAGATGTTTAGAAGAAGCAGCACAATGTCAAATGCCACGACAGATGAGAGAACAATTTGCTTTTATTTGTATCTTCTCAAATGCTCCAAATGCATTAGCTTTGTTGGAGACTTTTAAAAGTAATATGGCTGAAGACTTTATGCGACGATACAATGAACCCATTGCACACTTAAAAGCCTTAATGGAAATTCAAGAAGTCTTTTTAACTCATGGATTAAGTTGTGCAAGTTTTAATTTGCCTGATCCAGGTCTAATAGATGACATTAACTTTGAAGACTATGACATTCAACTACAAGCAGAAAGAACAGAAGAAAGACTTGCAACTTTAAATACACTACAATTGCAAGCATTTCATGCCATTAAAAATGCTATAGATGATGACATGGTGACAGAGCGTTATTTCTATCTTGATGGACCTGGCGGATCAGGGAAAACATATTTGTACAATTTATTAATGAGTTCAGTACGAGCACAAGGAAAAATAGCAATGGCGTTTGCCACTACTGGAATTGCTGCACTTTTATTAGAAGGTGGAAGAACTGTTCATAGTGGATTTAAACTGCCAGTGCCTATTTTGGAAAATTCTGTGTCAGATATTCGCATGACATCCTTACAAGCAAAGAAATTGAAGAAATGTAAATTAATTATAATAGATGAGGCCACAATGATGTCATGCTATGCCCTCCAATGTATTGACCGTTTACTTCGTGAAGTCATGGATAATATTTTTCCATTTGGTGGAAAGGTAATGTTGTTGGGTGGCGATTTTAGACAAACATTACCTGTCGTTGTACATGGAAATCGAACAGACATTATTGAAACATGTATAAAGTCAAGTACAGTATGGAAACATTTTACCCATCTTCAACTGCAACAAAATATGAGATCAGAAGGCCAAACTGATTTCAATGATTGGCTTATTAAAATTGGAGAAGGCAGACCAGAAAAAATACTACATTTACCTGACGACACTGTAGAGATCCCACCTCATATGATTTGTCAACAAGATATTATATCGGCTATATTTGAAGGGAGCATAAATAACGAAGAATATTCCAAGTTTGCCAACCAAGTTATACTGACGTGTAAAAATAAAGATGCATTAATACTCAATAATGAAATCTTAAAAAAAATTAATGCACCACAAAGAAATTATCACAGTGCTGATTCTGTACTTGCTGATGACAATGAAAGTCAGGCAAACTTTTCAACTGAATTCATTAACTCTTTAACTCCTTCTGGAATGCCACCACATATTTTGCAGCTAAAGAAAGGTGCAATTATCATGTTACTGCGAAATATGAACCCCAAAAAAGGCCTATGCAATAGCACAAGATTAATTGTTCAACAATTAAAGGACCATTTTATAGATGCTGAAATTTTAACTGGGACCCATAAAGGAGAGAGAGTTTTCATACCAAGAATAGATTTAGCACCAAGTGAAAGTAGTCTCCCTTTTATACTTCAAAGAAGACAATTTCCCATTATTATGGCATTTGCCATGACCATTAATAAATCACAAGGTCAAACTTTCAAATCTGTGGGTATTTACTTAGAAGAACCAGTTTTTGCACATGGTCAATTGTACGTTGCGTTGTCACGCTGCAAAAATCCACAGGCTATTAAAGTTTACATTGAAAACAATGAAAGTCAAGGTGATTTATTAGAAGATGGACGTATTTTTACTAAAAACATTGTCTACTATGAAGTACTATAACTTTGCAGGATACAAACTAAAGCCATGCAAATATTTTGGAAAAACATTCAAAAATACAAAACAATTGGTTGTTTAATTCAGTCATAATTAATGGAAGTCATGTTTATGGATAATTCGCCTCACAAAATACTTGCCTTGCATTTCTATGAAAAATTATGTTAAAATGTTAAGTTACTATGTTAATGTTTCTAATGTTACAAGTTTAAAAACAATATTTTCAAGTTATTTCATTCAACATATTACAAAGTTCATGTTAAGAGCTCAAGCACCTTTTAAGTCACAATGTAAATATTCTATGTTATCTTAAGATTACTACCTACATTAATGTTTATCGCCAGTTTATGTGCTCAGTAATGAATTACTTTAATTACGTACGGTTTAAGGAGAGTTTTTACTGTATGCCTTCCTCTACATTCAATGTATATTAAACTTAACAATTATTCTGATATAAATTGCATGTTAATACTGATTAATTTAAAGTTAAACTGTTTTTACATTGAAATGTTAATACTTTTAATTGAAAATTATGTTACAAAATGTATTTACTATGTTCCTGTTTATAATGTTCAAAATTAGACAAATGTTTTGCAAAAATTACAAAGTTACATAAAAAATAAAGTTCAATTTTAAAAATATATACTTTCAAGGTTATTGCTTACATATATTTTAAACTTCATGTTAAAATTCACCACGTTTAAAAAAGTCTTTTTACTTTTTACTTTTCTCTGGATTCTATGTATATTAAGGTGAACAATTCTTCAGATACAAATTTCATTTTAAAAAACCATTACATCAACGTTTTAAAAAAATACATGTTCATATCACAATACTTACAAGGGTCAAAAATATATTTAAATAACTAAACAACTTCACAAACATATACATCACATTGCCATCATTTTTTGACGGGCAAGTCGCTAGTATACCATATAAATATGATAATCATGTGGCTAAACAATATCATATAGAGATGGTAATAGTAGTCTTGGTCCACTGAATGTAGTCACAGCTAAGCATTTCTTGTGAGATGCCACATCATTACTAATGATCATGGCAAGTGATTTATCATGACAGATAAAGCATGGTTAGCACTGCTTGTAGATAAGATCAGGAATGTTGGTTTATTGTTCTAGTTAAAGCATAAACTACTGTACGTAAAGATAATGCTAGATTTTTCTCATTTGCCTTTTTATAGCCATCTTTTTTTCTCTGTTTTTTTTAAATTTTGGAACACATTGTATGTGTGTGAGTGAACTGGATTACATATTCCAGGAGTTAATGCCTCTGTGTAATTGAGCAGATGAAGACATGATGTAAGTGCTAAGTGTGTTACTTATTTTCTATGGAGTGGTGAATAATGAGATTTCTTTTAATCTAATCATTATCTATCCATCTATCAGTAATGTGGTGTAATGACAACATGTGACACTAGTAGATGCTATGCATCATTATCATTATACAATTTTACCTTTAACCCTTTAGTTATTTTCTCTTTTTTCATTTAGCTTCCTGTCCTCTTAGAATTTCTGCACACCACACTCATGATATTAATGCACAGTCAGATTTATGACTCTGCTCTGTATATATAATAAATACTTTTATGTTATACAGTAATCAATGTGTCTGTGTGGTTTCTGACTTGGTACATCAACATACATGATCTTTAACTGATGATAATATAACACCCTATAAAACCCTGTTCTTTACATGCTCCCTATGACAATCCAATGCATGGCCTGTGCTATCTTGTGGTATTAGTATCCCCCTTTTACCCACTATCTGTGTTTAAGGCCGTCGGCTGTTCAAAATTATTTTCTCATATCCCAGTGTATTATTTCCAATGATATTGTTTAGTTGACATACCTTCCCATGGATGTGAGATACATGATGACTCTGAGAACTGGGATGTGGGCAGGATCCATGGTGTTAATGAGCATTGGTTGGGGTGCGTCTATCCCTTTAATGGTGAATGCATTGGAACAGTTATTATAGGTCATGTGGGTTTCCTGATCTGTATTAACCTGTTGTGTACAAGGGTCTATGCTACCCTTGAGGTTGACATGTGTTATGTCAAGGTATATTATTGGCAATAGATGATGTTACCAAAGCATGTACTAATGCAAACATAATAATTTAAACATATTTTTGGGATATCGTATTTGTGCCTATGGGACCATTATATATTATTTTCTAATACAGTTTCATCCTTTTCCAAGTTTTGTTATTGTTGTACTGTCTGTTTAACAGATTTTGCATATTATTATAAAGATTATGTTTGATAATAATATTACTGTATCTAATTTCATTTCTTTTTCCTCCATTTTTTATATCATCAGTTAATTATCTTAAATTTCCCATCAGAGTCAACAAAAAAGGAGGGGAGGCAATGGATAGGTGTATACATTAAAAAGTTATTTTGTCATAGTTAGGTTCTATGTTATCATTTTATATATTCCTGTCTATTTTCAGAATCCATATGTGCCAACAAGACTCCATTTTTTTTCTAGTTCTCATCTATATCTGCTGACATTATACCTATTGTGTGCATATATTCATTTTTCATTTTTATCTCTTCTATTTTGGGTATATTTGATTTTCAAGTTTTAGTTAGGTCACATCCAGTAGCTAAGAATGTTTGATTTATTACTAGTTGTGTGTCTTTTAACATATTTGATATTGATAGTAATAATAGTATCACTTCAGGTTTTCTAGGGAATTCAATGAGTGTTTCTATAATTGAATGTGTTTATTCCCATAATTGTGAGATTTTAGGACATTCCAATAGCGTATGTCTTAAAGTGCCACTTTCATCTCAGCCTCTGAAGGATATACCACATTAAATGATAGGTTTGAGTCTTTGTAGTTTTAAAATGTCATCTGTTTAAATTGCTATTGGAAATTGTGTTAGAAATTGTGCAAACAAATATATATAAATTCTCTGTAGCGCTCCTGAGAAGGATATGTGTGGTAATTGTGTGTCCTGCTTTGTTATTCAAGACCTGCATGGGCTTATTCTTGTAATAAACCAGATTGAATGGGAAATTTGAATCACTTTCTCATATAGGAAATGTAATTTGAGTGGTTAGCTTGTTTACAATTGTAATATATTAATATAATATATTACAAGAGGGGATAGGGGGAGAGAGAGTGTACCACCCTAGTGCAGGTCACCTTTGTCAATATAATAGTCAAATGTTTGACAGAAAAGTATGAGATTTGGCTCTCAACTTTTATGACCTTGTGATAATACTGCTTGTATTATCTTTAAATGTATATCTGTAATACAATTGAATAATATAATTGATTTCATATTTAATATAACTTTTGCTCTTAGCATATTTGTACAAATGAATAAATAGCAATATACCTTTTTCTGATACATTCATGCTGCTTGTAATATCTTGAAATATATATATCTGTACTAATACAATAGAATATTATAATTGATTTTATCTGTTATATAATATTTGCACTCAGCATATTTGCACAGACAAATTAAGAGCAATATACCTTTAAATAGCCTTTGGCTTTTGCATTTTCTCATAATAGTATTTCTATATATATATATATATATATATATAAATTGTCTTACAATATATGACACTAGTCAGGCTTATTTACATTATATTATCAGCACATTATCCATAGATGCTGCATTAACAGCAATCTGCAGTGCATTTATATATATATATATATATATATATATATATATATATATATATATATAAATATATATATATATATTATCCTTTTATAAGATATCTTTATGCTTTGTCTAGGAATCTGTTATGTAATTTATATCATGAGCACTTTATTTGCACCTATGCAATCACAAAAGGTGATAATACATTTAGTTTAGAGTAGGTAAGCTCTTTATCACAAACAGGTTAAGGGGGAAATTGGTGGATCCCCAGTTCCACCATCAGTAAAAGTTTATTTAGCCCTATTTGTCTTTCTTTTCACATTTAAATTTTATTTTCTAGACAGTGTATTTAGATTAGTATAAAAGGAGTAAATGGTGGGCTCCGCTACCACCAAATTTAGATCAGGCGATTTATTACAACAACTGTCTATTTATGTTTAAAGTATTGTACAGATAACAAGATACTGAGATTATACATATAACCGGTGATTGTCCTTGCCTATTTTTTAAATGTTTTTAGAATATGCATTGTAGATTGATTTAGTGAATAAATTATGAACTTTTATTGAATAATTTTCTTGTCAGTTCACTTAAATAATTCCGCTCATTACTGCTCATTATAACTACGGATGGTATACAGGTGTGGATATATAGGTGTCCTTTTTTCTTTGGTGTTTTCAATATATCTTTACACTTTTCCACTCCTGTTGGTACATATAATATATATACTTAGATATTTACCTTTGCAAGTAATAATTTAAAAAATTAAAAAATGTACATGGTACCGCCTCCCCACTTTATACTGGCCTTCATTTATATATATATGGAACCTCATACCCAACATTTCTCGTATAGTCTGTTGGTACTTTACAAATCTCCATGTCTGTGATGTAGTCCACCGCTGTGTATACAGAGTGTATTGTACAATAGACTTATGATTGTTGTTATTATGATTATATTGTAAATTATAATATAGTGATGAAGTGTTATTATAATCAGACTTTTGATATGTCAGAGGGAGGTCCATGATTTGATTATAAGGCTTGATGGCTATAATTATAAATGTTTAACTTTATTCAGATGTCAAAAAGCATCAGATAAATCGTCAAAATAGGTACTGTATTAGAGAATAGATATATACACATTTTGTGTACGATCAATGGCTTTGTATAGACGCGTTTCACCATCAAATCTTAGTTACATCGTAATTTAGGATGAAAAAATACTTTCAGTCCATCAAGTTCAACCTTTTAAGATATCCTCTGATCTGCAATATGCAGGTTAGTTGTTAATTAATTGATCCAATGGAAGGCAAACAGAAATAAAATGCAAGTGAAACTTTGCCAATCGTCTTAAAGGGGAAAAAAAAAAATCCTTCCTGACCCCTGATACTGGCAATCGGATTAATCCCTGGTTCAATATTCTCTCTTTAATTATCCAGGATATCCCTGAATTCCCTTTTTAATAAAAAATATATCTAGTCCCCTTTTAAAGCTATCTATCCAATCCACTGTCACCACCTCCTTTGGTAGATAATTCCACAGATTAACCACTCCTACTGTGAAGAACCCTTTTCTTTCTTTAATCTTTTTTCTTTTTGCTTCTAACCTCAAATCTAAACTTGTCAGTTGAAAACCTCTTGGCAAAACATGCTCACTTGACAAATCTTTATCCTAACCCTGGATGTATTTATATAAGGTAATCATATCTCCTCTTAGATGCCCTTTTTCTAGAGAAAATACGTTGAATTTGGTTAGTCTTTCTTCATAACTTAGCTCCTCCATTCCCCTTACTCATTTTCTAGCCCTTCTCTGTACCTTTTCCAGCTCTAAAATGTCCTTTTTAAGAAGTGGTGCCCAAAACTGTACTCCATATTCCAAATGAGGGAGTACTAGGGATTTGTATAGTGGCAGAATTATATTTGCTTCCCTTGCTTCTATACCCTTTTTGATACATGCTAATATTTTAATTGCATTTGCAGCTGCTGCTTGGCATTGAGCACTGTTACCTAGGTGGTTGTCAACAAGTAATCCCAAATCCCTTTAAATATTTGATACGCCTATATTTGCTCCATTTAGATTATAAATTGTTGACTAGTTTTCCTTCCCAGATGCATACCTTTACATTTATTTGTATTAAATCTCATCTGCCATTTAGATGCCCATTCCTTTAAGTTATGTAAATCCCTTTGGAGGGAAAGTGCATCATTATGTGATTTTATTACCTTGCACAACTTTGTGTCATCAGCAAAAATGGAGGCAATACTTTCCAATCCTACTTCTAAGTCATTAATAAATATGTTAAAAAGGAGAGGACCTAATACTGAACCCTGAGGAACCCCACTTACCACATTAGTCCAATCGGAGTATGTTCCATTTACAGATTCATGAGCAGGTATTTAGTGCAATTCCTGCATCCCTAAGTTTGCACAATAGTCTCCCATGTGGCACTGTATCAAAAGCCTTTGCAAAATCCAAAAAGACTACATCCACTGAGTTGCCTTGATCCAGGTTCCTACTAACCTCCTCATAGAAACTAATTAGATTTGTTTGACATGACCCATCCCTCATAAATCCATGTTGACTCCTACTTATAATCCTATTTAAATAGACATAGTCTTGTATATTATTATTGACATAAACTGCAATGAGCACAACAATAAAAAAATACAACATAAAACAAACATCACACACAGCACGGTGGGACATCCAGGATGTCTGGAAGTGAGTTTGCACAGCAATTTAAGTAGCATTTAAGAAGTTTCAGCACTTGAAAATCGGTTACGTGAGAAAAAAAATAGCGGCAGAAAAAAATTAAAACGAGGCTAAAGACACAGAGCCGCGAAAATCACCCCCAGGCATGTACCATTACAATGGACGGAAAAGGCTTGCGAGCCAAATAACAAATAGAAAAAAGCCGCCATTTTACAACACTAACTTACAACTCAATACTAGGATTCTAAAATGCCGCTTTACCCACCTAAACAAACAGTTTGGCCTCAGATGATCAACACTCTAACTGTACATTTTCAGATGCAGGAAAATCCAAATTGATTGTTAGCTCTTTAGGATATTGATTGCTGCATATTACATATAAATAGGTACAGTATATTAATTTATTAATTCATATTACTTTATAAATTCACTGTACTCACATTTTTTCACATTTTACAATATACTTATATATCTGTCCTAGCGATGAGCGCCAAAGGTGATCATTGAAAAGCCAGACACTTGAAGTACACAAGGGGATAGGCTCACAATGAGCGCTGAAGGTCCACAGAGGAGCAAAAGCCTTACATTGTGTGCCAAACAGCATTGCCATGGCTTCAAATTTTATTGCCGTAATTTTTGAGGGACAAGTTGCTAGTCACATATAATAGTTGTCAAACTACGAATCAAGCTCGCAAGAACTGCGAGGCATTTGTGGAAGGTGGAGTCTCCAACGTCGGCTGCAATGACCCGAAGGATCATTGCAGGCCGCAAATGCGGACCCTTGCGAAGCGAGGGGCGGCAAATGCGGAGGTGGAGGCTCTACGACGCCTCACAAGCAGTTACAAACACACAAGTGCCCAAATACAAATACAATGCAAAATTTACGGACTTACTCAAAATAAACGTCCGCACAATAAAAACACAATCACATAATATAATTGTCAAACTGCGATTCGTCGTCACGCTTGCGACGAATCGCAGTTTGACAATGATGAACTGCGCATTGCACAGTAGTAGCCGTGCTTTCACAGAGCGCGGCGTGAGCCGCGCATGCGCACAGCGAGGCCCGAGCCGCGCATGCGCACAGCGCGGCGCGAGACGCGAGCAGATTGGAAAATGGGGAAGGGGGGGGGGGGGGGGAGTTACAGAGTGAGAGTGGGGAAAAGGCACAGAGGGAGAGTGGGGAAGAGACACAGAGGAAGGGGGGAGAGACACAGAGGGATAGGTGGGAAAGAGACACAGGGAGGTAGAGGAGGGGGAAAAGACACACGGGAGTGAGAGAAGGGGGAAGAAACACAGGGGAGGGAGAACAGGGGGAAGATACACATGGGAGGGAAATGGGGGTGAAGAGGGGAACAGACACAGTGGGAAGGGGGAAAGAGACACAGGCCAGGGGCGAACAGGCACAGAGGGAGAGGGGGGAAGAGGCACAGAGGGAGAGGGGGAAGAGACACAGGGGGGAGAGATACAGAGGGTGAGGGGGGAAGAGACACAGAGGGAAAGAAGGGAAGAGGTACAAAGAGAGGGGGGCAAGAGGCACAGAGGGGGGAGACACAGAGGAAGGGGTGAAGAGACACAGTGGCGAGAGACACAGTGGCGAGAGACACAGAGAGAGGCGGGGGAAGAGGCACAGAGGGAGAGGGGGAAGAGACACAGGGGGAGAGATACAGAGGGTGAGGGGGGAAGAGGTACAGAGAGAGAGGGGAAAGAGGCACAGAGGGGGGAGACACAGAGGAAGGGGTGAAGAGACACAGTGGTGAGAGACACAGATAGAGGTGGGGGAAGAGGCACAGAGGGAGAGGGGTGGAAGACACAGAGTGGGGAGAGACACAGAGGGTGAGGGGGAAGAGACAGGGAGGATGAGGCACAGAAAGAGGAGGGGGAAGAGACACAGGGGAGTGAGAGGAGGGGGAAGAGACACAGGGGAGAGAGTGCAGGGGGGAAGATACACAAGGGAGGGAAATGGAGACACGAGGAAGGCGGGAACAGACACAGGGGGAGGGGGAAAGAGACACAGGCCAGGGGGGAACAGACACAGGGGAGGGTTGGGGGAGACACAGGGGGGGGGAAGAGATGCATGGGAGGAAGAAGGGGGAAAGAGACACAGGGGAGGGGTTTAAAAACACGGGAGGGAGAGGGAGGTAAAAACACAGGGGGTCAGGAGATACAAGGGAGATAGACGAGGCGGAAGGAGACACAAGGGAGGGAGAGGAAGGGGGAAATAAGACACGAGAAAGGAAGTAGACAGAGGGACTCGCAATGAGCTCCAAAGGGGCTCATTGCAAGGCCTGTGATGAGCGCCAAAGGCGCTCATCAAAAGGCCAGTAAAGTAGAGGGGGGGGAGGCTTACATTGTGTGGCAAACAGCATTGCCAGGCTTCAGTTTTTATTGCCGTCATTTTTGATGGGCAAGTCGCTAGTAAAGATATAAAAAGCTTACCCACAGTGAGGGGGGGCACACAGGACCTCTGCAAGTGAAGTTACAACTCAATTTAAGTCCAAATTCATGAGTTTAGAGACACGAAAATCTCCTAAGCGAGAGAAAAAATGTACGCCCAAAAAAAGGAAAACGAGGCTATACGACCCTAAAGCTGCAAAACAAAACCAAGCACAGTCGGATTTTTAAAAAAGCCGTACGAGGTAAAGATACGCTTTTAGCAAGGATGCTAAATCATCCACACCCGCGCACCACATACACATTCACCGCCATTTCACAACACTAACTTACACAATGCGGAAGTGCACAGCTACACTAACGGTTTTCCGTCGCGCACGCAGCATATTTACACTACAGACTGCACAAATTTCTGACACGTACACCTCAGCTCCACAACACTGCAAACCTACATTGTATGCTGCAGGAACATCGAAACAGATTGTCAACTCTTCAGCACAATGCTTCCTGCATATATTACTTAGAAATAGGTAAAGTATATTAATGTATTCATTATTTCATTGACATACAAAAATATATATACACAAAAATAAAAAAATTAAAAAAGGATCGCAATAAACACAAAATACATTTCCCGAGCGCCTCACAACCAATGCCAATGCTTCTCATACCACACAAAATGCACCAGGGGAAAACCTTGCAATAAGTGCAAAAAGCAGATCAGCTGCGACCTTATGACAGCAAAAGCCCCTGTAATAACAAAAATAAAAACATGCAGCAGCCTCGCAATGAGCACCGGAGGCACTGTCCACACGGGAAAAAACGGTTTACATTATGTCTCAAACAGCATTCCCTGACAGAGACGCACCTGGCGTGCTGTGGTCCATAGAGTCGTGGAGAGTCGGATGCGATTGAACGACTAAACAACAACAATGTGAATATATGTGATATACAGATTATATAGACAATATAATTAACATAGGTGCTCATAGTTACATAGTTACATAGTAATTAAGGTTGAAAAAAGCCTTTCAGTCCATCAAGTTCAAACTTTTAAGATCTTCTCTGATCTGCAATATGAGGATTAGTTATTAATGAATTAGTTGTAAATTGTTAATTAATTATTAATCAACTATTTTTTTATTTTTTTTATTATTAATTAATCCAGAGGAAGGCAAACAGAAAATACATTTCTTCCTGACCCCAGATACTGGCGATTGGATTTCTCCCTGGATCAATACTCTCTCTATAAGTATAAAGGATAACCCTGCATTCTCTTTTTAATTAGAAATAAATCCTTTTAAAGTTATCTATTAAATCCGCTGTCACCACCTCTTCTGGTAGAGAATTCTACAGATTAACCACCCTTACTGTGAAGAACCCTTTTCTTTCTTTAAGGTGTAATCTTTTTACTTCTAACCTCAAGGTGTGTCCTCTTGTCAGTTGATGCTCAAACAGATACATTAATGTTTATGCAGATGTTCATTAAATATGGTATATGATAACACATATATTGATAAAAACAAACTAATACACATTACAAATATACAGCGTCTTGCAAAAGTATTCACTCCCTTGGCATTTTTCGTGTTTTGTTGCCTCACAACCTGGAATTAACATGGATTGTTTGAGGATTTGCATCATTTAATTTACAAAACATGCCCACAACTTTGAAGATTTTTTTTTAATTATTGTGAAGCAAACAACAAATAGGACAAAATAACAGAAAAAGTCAATGTGCATAACTATTCACCCCCCTAAAGTGAATACTTTGTAAAGCCGCATTTTGCGGCAATCACAGCTCCAAGTCGCTTTGGATAAGTCTCTATGAGTTTGCCACATCTTACCACTTGGATTTTTGCCCATTCCTCCTTGCAAAACTGCTCCAGTTCCTTCAAGTTGGATGGTTTGCACTTGTGAACAGCAATTTTTAAGTCTGACCACAGATTTCTATTGGATTGAGGTCTGGGCTTTGACTACAAATACAAATACAAATATAAAATAAAAGAGCTCCTCAATTAGGGGTTAAGTGTAACAATGCACTAATGTTATAAGCATGATTGCAATCATATAAAAGAAAATATTTATATGTACATGACCCTCTCAGACACCCTGGTTTTTGATGGTAATAAATTATAGGATGAACGGTATAAATAAACCAAACAAAGAAAATGGTATAATTGCTAGAAGCTTATATATATATATATATCTCAATATATATATATATATATATATATATATATATATATATATATATATATATATATATATATGTGTGTGTGTGTGCGTAAAAACTAGGGTTAGTAGGCCCTAGCGATTGCCAAATCACTTTAATAATTAGGAGGTAGAGCAAAGTGGTACAGATAAAAATGCTCTATTGAATATTATTCCCATTCTATTGATAAATCACCCAGTGTGATTTATTAAATGTCACCTGTGTGGGCTAATAAGTACTTGGTAGATTTGTGTTTTGCAGTATTCTTTATGATCGTATTATGTATTAATCTAAATGAGCTACCCAGAGTTTTCGGGGACTTGCAGCCGGTCTTGTTAACATTGTTCACTATAGTGTCCGATACTGTATAGAAAGATAATGGGGAGGGGAAAGACAGCACAAAGTCTTCTGGTGTAGACATCTTAGGTAGGAGTATGGACAAATACTGTAACAGTTGTGTATATACTGCTCACCTGGACCAACCTCAAAACTATGAGGTATGGGAAAGGCATTCTGTGGCAAATCTAGTGGATCAAGGGTCTAAATCTTTGTTTCCTTTGGTGCTTGGAGGAGATGGCTTCTTAGTGTGTGGTTTGATTATGCTCATACACATCAAAAACAAAACGTAGTATATAAATATATATTATATGATATTTTATTGGTAGTGTACACAAAATGAAATATATAGTGAATAATGATATATTCATAAAAGCAATAAAAAAACTGATAACTAATGCGTTTCACTGCCTATGTTGCAGCTTCATCCGTGATAAAAACACTCTGTAATAAAACACATAAATAGAATACTGTATAGCAAATCATAAAGAAGTATCAATGTGTATATAGTTGAATATTTGAACCATAGAATGGTTTCAAACCAGTGGATTACCCTTTCTAGCATGAGCATCAATGTGTTTTTTTTATATGCATATGGTCATTGGAGGATATAAATTACTTTAGGTCATTATCAATATATCGTTAGATGTATACACCCATATACACAAATATAGCCATATATAGAAGTGAATGATCAATTGAATATAGTATATATGGTAAAGGTTATATATATACACACACACACACATACATGTGTAGTAACCATGTTGAAATAATGTATCTGCATCACAAAAATATAAACACGTGAAAACTGTATCTCCAATCTGGAATATATAATATAAATACCTTTTCTGTGTCAGTTTATATTGTGAACTATGCACAATATACAGTAGCGGGGGAGTGCACAATACAATTCACATAATGTATCTATTTAAAGTAAAATGGGAAAATATCCAAAAAAAAATAAAAAACCTGAAGGGTTAAAGGTAATACTGTATAATAATTATGCATAACATCTACTAGAGTCACAATTTGGTCATTACATCACAGTAACAGTAATCAGATAAATAAAAATCTCACCATTTGTTACTTCATATAATAGAAATAGCTAGTAATACACATGGCGCTTACATCATGTCATCTGCTCAATTACCCAGATGTATCAACTCCTGGATTATGTAATCAAATTCAATTACACACATCAGATTATAACTAATTCTTATGATAGCATGATGTCTAAACACGTACCCATTAATACTGAAAGAAGACAACGTTTATCAGCCATTATGTCTGTTAATTACATCAGACAAATGTATCTGCTCTCATATTGATTACAGGATGACATGCTTAACTAACATGTGTATCAATGCTGGGTTTGATTAACAAGGTATTGCAGGATTATGCAAGTCCACACTAATTTGTGCAATTGTACAAATTAAACCTAACAACAATATGGTTTTAAAGAACATGCTGGTGAGGGGGATGCCATTGAGAGAATGGATATCTGATATCCACTGTGTATATAGTTTACATACATTATTTGGTCGCACTGCTTGCTGATGAAGAAAATACCTTCATAGAGTTTAAATCTATATAAAATCAAAATACAATATAAAAAAAAGGACCACACCATCTCTATTCAAAGGCATTCCTCAATGACCACCATTAGTTAAATGTGAACCATAACCATATGTGTCCATAGAGAAGAGGATTATGGAACATGCAATTGTAGGTAGCCACATGGTTACAAGTATCACATAGGCCATGATCATCTACTCTGTAGACAGGCATGAATATGTTAACATTTTGACCACTACGTTTTAACTGAGGATTGATTTTAAGAAGGTCAAATCATAGATTCAGCCCTTATCTCCTCCTTGCCTGAACATAGGGTCCCCAACCCAATGCAATCACACCTTATCCTTTATCGAAGGTATTTTGTAGTGGGAGGCATACCCCCATGAGGAATCTCTCTCACTCCCTTCTTTTCTCTCCCTCCACCCTCCTCTCCCTTGCTCCCCTCATCTCCCCATGACTACCTCTTTCTCCTTCTCTCACATCCTCACTCATCCCTCCTCCCTCTATCAATTATAATACCACAAAAAATAAAAATGGATTAATAAAAAATGTATATTTGTATGTATTGTATTTGTACATGAATTTGGTAAAAAATAAAGGGATGTAATATGTGTTTTTATTTTATTTAGGGTATGGGGTATATGGGTGCTGTGGCCTAGCTTTGTATATCTATGTGTGGAATTAATCTGTTTGTGTAAATTATGTGTGATCAGTGTTTAAGTGTTTAGTAAAAATAAGTTTAAAGTCATTTTAGGTGATGTAAATAAGTAAAATAGCAAATCAATCTGTTCTCCAACCTCTCAAATCTCCTTCTCCCTGCTCTCTGCAAAAACCTTTCTGCAAAACCCCTCCGACCCCAATACTTGTTTGTTAAGGGGGAAGGTGTACAACACAGTTGGGGTGGGAGACTCAAAGTTTTATTCTCTGTTCTTTTGGTTCTTATTGCTCTTTCTCTGCAACAAATTATGTAACATTGCAATGATTTGTGTAACTTTGTAGGTGTCCTGCCCCCTCAACATATTTGACAAAGCATGGGTTTACGTATTTTGAGTGAGATACAATTGAACACATGTGTAAAATTACTGAAAAAAAAGCTCCCGAAGTTGAAAATATGTAGCTTTGTAAGTTACAAGTCTAATTGAATTAGACCCTTACTTGTGTGTACATATATATATTAGTTCACACAATTATTCAAATAAGTAATTTAAAAGCAATTCAAATTACCATTTCCTCATACTATTTGCTCTATTATATAACCTATATAATATAAGCTCTAGGAGGACTTGAAATAAGGACCCTCGGCATTATGGTCTAAAACTTAAATTGCTATGCTATCTGCATATTTGTTACACTTGGTGATATATTATAACCAAACAGTTTTATATGATATAGCCACTGTCTGTTTCAAAGCTTTTGTACCTGATGCCATTAAATATTAATTACAACCCAAGATACAAAGCTTATTACTAATTCACACTAAGACAAAACACTGAACTCCCCTGACTTATTATAACTATAATTACATGACTTCAACATCAATTTTAAAAAGGCAAATGCTTTTTCTGCTTTTTTTTTCACCTCAGTTTAATGGTGCAGAGCATCCACAGTGACTTCAATGGCCTTTAAAAGATCACATACTTTTCACAAAGGAGCAAGTAAAATTCGGCAAGGAGAGAATAATCTGTCCAGAACATTGGACTGTTAAGCCACTTGTAATGAAAATCAGAGTAAAATATAGGGTCAGTCTTCTATAAATTTGAACTTCTTTGATGGCGCTAATGTGACAGTTGAGAGCCAATTATAAAATATAAGGACAAAATCTAAAAGTTTTGTTTTCAAATCCATTTCCAGCAGTCAATTTTAAAGGTTCATATGTTCAAGCATTCAATTCTCATGAACTTTAATAAGTGTAATTTGAAAGAAAATAGTATTGTGAGGTAGTATTCACACAACATAAATGGTACTGCCAGATCAGCACTTGTTTTTGATGCATATTTATCTTTTTCTTTTTCTTTGTTGTATTTTATTTTTATTAAGACATACCGCAAAATTTGTAACATTGCCATCTCACACATTTCTTGACATATTAGACTGATTGTTTCTCTGTTAGAAATATGGTTATATATAATTATTTATTCCAATGACAATATTATAATATTACATTTTGAATTTGCTGCACTTTAGCCATGAACTAAATAGCTACATTTTACCTTTAATTTCTATACAAACAATCCAATTTATGTCATATCCACAAATGCTTATTATATACCATTAATTGTCAGTCAGGGTTTTTGAAGCATGCAAATTCTCTTGATAAACGGATATCAGTAATAAAACATCTTCAAGCTGATATCCTCAACCAGGAAATATATAAAGTTAATGTTAAATTGTAGCATTTAAACTGAGATGTTACACTCTACCAATAAATGTTATGTGTAGTCAGATTTGCTCAGTTTGGCATTAGCTTATGAAAATTGAAAGAATTTGTTTTCATTAGTAAAACTATTTTTTTCTTCAAAGCCTTTGTAGCTTGCAGTACATTTATTTTTTTGTTTACTTTTCTGTCTCTACTCCCCATGGCTTGTTTGCTAATTAGAGGGTTCACTACTTTACAAACAGTATATAATATTGTGGTCATTATCAAAAGCTTTTGGTTGTACTGTTATGTTTTCCAAGAAAAATTAGCAGTCACATGTACCAAATTGAATTCAATAAATGTTAAAGCATTTTATGCAATGCAGTTATTTGAACAAATGGTTAATATGTTTATTGGTCAGAAGTTATTTAAAACTATTACTCACTAATAAGTTAATGGTGCATCAGAAGTTACCTTCACAGTGGGTTGAATTATAAAAGATTAAAGTTCACTTCCACAGCATTCTATGGAGCCTTTTTATTAATGTTGTTAACGAGTAACATTCTTTGGTACTTATGTTAAAAGGAATACAACAGAAAGCTATGTTATTTATGGGGCACAAAAGAGATTTAAGAGGGCTTCTAAATGACAGCATTCATAATCTCAGAACCTTTTCTTTTGATATCTTAACAATGGAACATCTGTCAGAGTTATTTTCCTCCCATAGTACATATGTATCCCAATTTTTTTCTTTAGAGCCTTGTTACTGAACACTTTGAAAAGTTTACTTAACCAGACTTAACACAACTTTTAACATATTTTATAAACATATCACATCATTAAAGGACAAAATCCTGGCTGCAAGGTCAAGATTCTTAATTCATTGGGAATCGGCTGCGTCTTTAATCCAAACCTATCTGATTGGCCCAGCATTCACAAAAATAGTAAACTGTTGACTGTAGAGTAGCACTTTTACTGATGAACTAAAGCAAGCAATTGTTGGACCTCTTCTAAAAAATATATCTTTAGATCCAGATTGCATGGTAAACTACAGACATGTTTTGAATATTCCATTTTTAGGCAAATTATTGGGAAAAAAGTTGCAGTGAAGCCTGAAATTCACCAGAAAAAACATGGCCTTTATGATCCATCGCAGTCAGGGTCCAGAAAAAGATAGAGCACTGAAACAACTTTGGTTGATGTTTTTAGTGATGTTCTTATAGCAAGGTTATTGATCAATCCTAATTCTGCATTTGACACACTGGACTATGGAATATAAACAGCAGCTGAAGAACTATTGTGGACTGGGTGGAACTATCCTCAGCTGGTCTAAATCTTTTCTCAGGTTTCAGTAAGTTTATTCAGGTGCACATTCTTCCAAAAACATGAATATCTTGTGTCGAGTTCTACAAGAGTCTATGCTATCTCAATTATATTTACTTCTAGCTGGTTCCTGCAAAATTACAGCATCTTTACTGGGCCAACCAGAGTGGGTCTTCAGCTTATAGACTCAGGGCTGTTAAACACAGAGCCGAAGGCGCTCATTGCCAGACTAAAAAAATATGAGATGCGGGACTTAGAAACAAAAAGATGCGGCACTTAGAAAAAAAATGATACGAGATGCAAAAAATTCCAAGATTAGCGGAGGAACCAAAAACCAGAAAAAAAACACTAAATACACCTAAAAAAATTACAACAACATCACTGACAGCATGGGGCAATAGCCAGGATGTCTTTGAGTGAGGTGGAATGCAAATTAAAGTTGATTTAGACAATTTTCGCCAATCGAAAATCGCCTAAGCGAGAGAAAAAATGGCCACCGGAAAAAATAAAAACGAGGCTACTTGACCATGAAGTACGCAAAACACAGCCAGACACGTATGTGGTCGAAAAATACGAATAGGAAGGACAGAAAATTACTGCGGAACGCGTCAAAGATAGACTAACTGCGCCATTTTACAACACAAACTTACACATTTACACATTAACGCTGTAAAATGGCGGATTTGCCGCCTAAAACAACAGTTTTGTCTTGCGCACTTGACACATAACTGACACTTTCTCCTCAGGTGAGGACAGTCTGACTGGACATTTTCTACTGCCGGAAAATCAAAAGAGATTGTTGGCTCTTCAGGATACTGCTTGATGAATATTAAATTAAAAAAAGGTACATTATATTAATAATCATTAATACATAATAAATAAATTAATTATTAATTTAAAAAAAATGAGGAAACAAGAATTGACGCCTCATTTAGTTTAGCAATACTTTCATGCTTACCTGTTTGTAAGATATTAATTCATTGAATAATTAATTAATAATGTACTTTCATTAATTACTAATTAGTAATCATTAAGAAAAAAAAGGGTAACGTTTATTAATGAAACAAAATTTGAAAGACATTTACACATCAATTCATTAATTATTAATGTACATTATTTAATTAATTAATTATTAGTAATCATTAGAAACTAAAAAAAAATGCCTTTAGTTTAGGAATATATTATTGCTTACTAAAATGCCATAAGTTTAGGAATATATTAATGCTTACATCTTTAGATTATATTTAGTCAGTGATTCATTTATTATTAATGTACATTAATTGATTATTCTGTAAAGACTAAGATTAAAAAAAGGTAAAAAAAAAAAAACTTTTAAGATGCACTGACATATCTGTGATGATGTGGATTGGGAAATAGGTATTAATTCAAATATTACAAATGATCTCTTTCAGTGACGTTTGCAGCCTTTCAACAACATAAACAGCACCTTTACAGGTATATCATTAAATTATGTTCAAGCATTTAAGTTTTCTTTGTTGTAATTGATGACAGTTATTGATTAATTAATGTATATTAATATTAGTAATCAGGGCCTACACAATTTTGATCTTTAAAAATACATTGATGAGTATTGCTTTTATGTTTTCAATCTATGCTAAGATATCTGTGTTGATGCTGATTGATTGATTGATAGGGATGAAGCAACATATTATACATTCCTTTTATCTTTTTGGACAGTTTCAGCAGACCTGCAGCTGACTGAACACAGAGAGTGACGTTTGCAGGCATTCAACATCATAAGGATAATCTTGTCAGGTATAGAATTTAATTATATTCCTAGAGCAAAAAAAAAAAAAAAATAGTTCTATTTCAATTGATAACAAGTATTGATTGTTGCTGGTGATTGACTGATAGGGATGAAGCAAAATATTAAAAAGGATTTAATTCTTATTTCACAGTTTCATCGGATCGGAAGCTGAGGCAACACAGAGCGTGACGTTTGCAGCCTTTGAACAACATAAAGATCACCTTGACAGGTATATCATTTAATTCTGGAGTTAGGGAACAAAAAAGGCTACATTAAATGTGGATAAAATGGATAACAGTTATTGAGTAATTAACTTCTAAAAATATTTGAATTACTTAATAAGTAGTCATCATTTAAAAAACAAAAAATGTAATTCTTTAAAAGTAAGAAGAATTTTTTACATAAACTTATATATCTGTTTTACAGCTGCTTTATGTAAATTTGTTTTGGAAATAATAATTAATAATAACATTAAAAATAAGATGAGGTTAGAAGACTTTAGAAAACAAATGTACATTTCATAAGCATTTAAATATATGGAGTTCATTCAATCAAGAATCAATGGAATTCAAGGATTACAAATTATTTTCATGTTATTTGACAGATTCATCATATCTTGACTGGACTCAAGACAGAGAGTGAATTCATCCGGATTTGGACACAAAGAACTGCAACTTCACAGGTATATGATTTTACCATGTCCTTATGGTTTGGGATTGTTAACACTTAATGATTAATTAAGAAAAGTATATTAGGGATTCATAGGGAGCAATGTAACCACATAGCATATTATTTAAAATGAACATTTTACGGAATGAACTTCTATGCAAAAATAACGTTTTAATAAAAATAAAAATAAAAAGTGCCAGATGGATTGGAACAACTTGCTAATAAATGAGTTTTTCAGGATGTCCTTTTGCAAAAAAAAAAAAAAAAAAAGATGAAGGAGGTTTTCAGATTTAAATTGGTCCTTACAATAAAAAAAAACAAAAAAAAACAAAAAAAAAAAAAAATATATATATATATATATATATATATATATATATACTTAAGTAATTACATTTTAAAGAACAACAATTAGACATCATAGCTACATTTATTGCATCTTTACCAAAATTGAACATTCTTTTAGAATACATCTATACTTTGATAATAGCTGTTTATGTTTGATCTTCTTTATGATAATATAAGTAACTTTTTAGGCTTCATATTGATCGCATTTTTGCATTCAGTCAATAACATATATTCATTTAGTAATGAATTCATAATTCAGTAGTCAAAATATATATATGTGCAGGCCATTGCTATTTAGGTATGTCAATAAAAAATTAATAAAATGGTTTCATTTATTGCATCGAAAAAAAGGACCAGATTTTAAAATGTTTGCATTTTTTCATTCATCCGATTTACTTTTACATTCAAACCAGCTCCAAACATTATGTACAGAAAACAAAACAAAAAAAATAATGACATCTCTATTTACAATTACAGATTACAATGGCGGATAATGGAGAAGAAAAGTTTGAACATAAAAGAAGATTGGCAAGGGAAAGGAAGCAAAGGTGGAGAGATGCACAGTCACCTGAAACTTCCAAAGGCTTAAGAGAAGAATACCGACAGAGACTTTTAAATAAAAGAAAAATGAGTAAGAAAACACAAAGTGAGTGTGCTGGGGCTTCCAAGAAACTAAAAAGTAAACAAAAACATGTCTGTGAACAAATGCCCAATGATACTATATTGCCTACTGACTCAAATGTTCAGACACATGACAACAATGTAGCTATAGAAAGTTGTAGTGATATCTACAGTATATTGAGGAAGTGCATGAGAATGTGTTTAGTAGAGCACTAACAGTAGGCACTTATTATTGTGGATTACTTAATGTTGTTTGTCGGTTTTGTGGGGCCTATCATTTTCTAAAGGAAAAACCAACTGACGGAGATTTCATTAGTTGCTGTCAGAAAGGTAAGACTTCCACAAAGACACCCATTTCCAGATTACTTAGAAAGTATCATGAGCGATCCAACATTTCCAAATTATACAAATTTAAAAAAAACATAAGGTCTTATAACAGTGCAATTTTATTTGCTTCAATGGGTGCCACATTAGCCAAAAATGTACCAGGACATGGTCCTTACTGTTTTAGAGTTCAAGGACAAATTAACCACCGAACTTCACATGTATACCCACAAGAAGGAGAGCAAAGGAAAATTGCACAGTTATACGTCTTAGATACAATGGACGCTGTTGAACAAAGAATGACGCTTCCAGAAAATAAACCGTTGTTGCGCATAGGCTTTGAACAGCTGGATAAAATTATGGCTAACAACCCATACAGTCAAGCATACAAACAATTAGCACAGCTTTAAAAAGAACAACAGGAACATGCTCAAAGACATCAATTGACAACGCCAAGAGTAAATATGGTGTTAAAAAGAAATCGCAACACTGATCAAAGATGGTATAATTTACCAACAGTCAATGAGGTATCCATGGTTTTTAAAAATGAAGATGGTGAACAACCTTTTCAGTGGGATATTAGAATATATCCACGCAATGAAGAACAACCTTTTATAAACATAAATATATTACGTTTTACTTTAGATCCAATGACATATCCCATTTTCTTTCCAAATGGTGAACCTGGATGGGAACCAAAATTACAATTGCAAAGTTATTCCAATAGTAAAGTTTGTGTTAGATGCAATATTTCTATACTGGAATATAAAGTGTCCCAAACTGCTATTCGGGATTTTTTTAATCCAATTTTAAGTGGGGAAAACTCACTCAACAATGGATTATTGATTCATTTCTACAAGTTGAAGCAAATCATGTAAATTTCATAAAATTTCAACAAAATAAGCTATGAGTAGAACTGTATTGTGGAATGATGGATTATGTCGCTGAATTGGCTACCAGCAGAGACATTCCATCTGGAAGAGCAATTATTTTGCCATCCACTTTCCAAGGATCGCCTCGCAATATGAGAGAAAGATATAATGATGCCATGGCTATTGTCACAAATTTTGGAAAACCAGATTTATTCATTACATTCACATGTAATCCTCAATGGCCAGAGATCAAGGAAAATTTGAATCTGGAACAAACTGCTTCGGACCGCCCAGATTTAGTGGCAAGAGTATTCAAAATCAAACTCAAATAATTAATACATGATATAACTAAAGACCAGTTATTTGGAAAATGTGTGGCTTTTGTTTATACCATTGAATTTCAAAAAAGAGGACTGCCACATGCTCACATACTTTTAATCCTGCAGGAAAAATACAAGTTGAATACTGCAGAGAGAGTGGATTCAATCATTACTGCTGAATTGCCAGACCTGGAAAAATACAATACAATACATTTACTTTGTGGGAAACATTTAAATTAAATATGTCTGAAGACTTCTTGAAACATTACAATGAGCCAATAGCACTGTTAAACTTTAATGGAAATACAAGAAATATTGTTGCTCATGGATTAGATTGTGCAAGTTTTAATTTGCCTGATCCTGGACTTATAGATGACATCAACTTTGATGATTATGACACTGAGCTACAAAAACAAAAAACAGAAGAAAAAATGGCAACTTTAAATATTTTACAGTTACAAGCATTTAATGCAATCACAAATGCTACAGATGATAAAATGGTCAAAGACCGGTATTTCTATCTAGACGGCCCGGGTGGATCAGGAAAAACTTATCTGTACAATAGTTTGATGAGTTACATTAGAGCACAGAGTCAGATAGCTATGCCATTTGCAACAACTGGAATTGCTGCACTTTTGTTAGATGGTGGTAGAACTGTGCATAGTGGATTTAAGCTGCCAGTTCCCATTTTGGAAACATCAGTGTCAGATATTCGACTGAATTCTTTACAAGCAAAAATAAAATAAAAAAGTCAATTAATTATCATAGACGAGGCAACAATGATGTCATGTCATGCTTTGCAATGTATTGATAGATTCTTAAAAGAAGTGATGGATAACAAATTGCCATTTGGTGGAAAGGTGATGCTGTTAGGAGGAGATTTTAGGCAAACATTACCTGTTGTGCCACATGGAAATAGAACGGAGATCATTGAAACATGTATCAAGACAAGTAAACTGTGGAAAATATTTACACACCTCAAATTAGAATTAAATATGAGATCCGAAGGCCAAAATGAATTCAATGATTAGCTCATTAAAATCGGAGAAGGAAAACATCCACAAATACATGATTTACCTCATATCAACAATCTTTCTAATCACGCTGAATAACGACGATTACTCAGGCATTGCAAACAAAGTGATATTAACATAAAAAAATATAGATGCCTTGAATTTAAATAATGAAATTTTAAAATTCATCAAAGCACCAAAAAATAATTATTACAGTGTGGATTCAGTTCTGGCTGATGATAAAGACAGTGAATCGAATTTTACTATTGAATTTATTAATTCTTTAACCCCATCTGGAATGCCACCACATGTTTTGCAATTGAAAAAAGGGGCAATTGTCATGTTATTATGAAATATGAATCCAAAAAAAGGACTTTGTAATGGGACCAGATTAAATGTGCACGAGTTAAAATATCATTTTATACATGCAGAAATTATGACTGGGGCCCATAAAGGTGAACGAGTTTTTATACCAAGAATTGATTTAGCTCCAAGTGAGAGTGGTTTGCCTTTTGTCCTTCAAAGGAGACAATTTCCAGTTATTATGGCACTTGCCATGACCATCAATAAATCCCAAGGACAAACTTTTAAGTCAGTGGGTATTTTTTTTAAAAGAACCAGCTTTTGCACATGGACAACTATATGTTGCTTTCTCAAGGTGCACAAAAATACAGATGCAATTAAAGTTTCAGTTGAAGACAACCCAAGTCAAAAAATATTGTTTACTACGAGGTTTTATAATCACAGATAATAGTGGATTCATTTAAAAGAAGAAATTAAAGGTCAATTGCCCTCTTGTTAGGGCAACACTATTTCAGTAACACAAATAAGGAAACAATTTCAGAAAATTACAGTAATAACCAACAACAACAAAAATTGGAATGTCTTGGAAGTCAGTTTAGACATGATTGGCTCCACAAAACAGTAAGTTGCCATTTTAGAAAATGTTTACAATTGAATTTGTTTCTTTCAGGTTTGTAAGCTTACAAATATGTTTGAAAAGGACTGATAAGTTGATGCATTCTTTGTCATTAAGGTTTAATGTTAGTAGCAGCATCGTCATTTCTTGAAAAATTTAAATGGTGCATGATATATAGATTATTGATACAGGGACGAATCCCATTGCTAGTTAATGGAGTCAGGAAGGAATTATTTTTCGACAACAGTTTAAAAAAATGTACAACGTTGAAATTACATTTTTTTAAATTTGCCTTCCTCTGGATTCAATATTCAAGACCACAATAGTTTAAAATAAATTAAGGTTAAATGTTATTTTCTTATATTAATGTTTGCATTGTTAGCATTGTATGTTAAAAAGTTTGATAAATTCAGTTAGTAAATGTTAAAAAAAGATTTATGTAATTTGCAACAGAAACATTTGTTAATAAAATTAAAAGTATAATTAAATAGAAAGTATTCATCCAGGGAGTAAACTGATCGCCATTTAACGGGATCAGGAAGGAATTAATTGTTTTCCCCTTTTGACACAATTGGCTAAGTTGCAATGGGGGGGTTTACTGTTTGCCTTCGTCTGGATTCAATACCTATGTGTTTTAACAGGAGTTTCAATTTAAGTTTGTATGTTAAAAAGCATTAGGTCATGGTTGAAGAGACTCATTTACAAAAATTTCAACAATTTCATGTTAGTATTGTTAAAAAAAAACAACAACCTTACACACTGTTTACAATTGGACTTGAATATTAGAAAACTTAATTTAATGGTTTAAAATAAGTTTTCTGAGAAATTTGATGGATTGTTATATTATTATTCCAGACATGACAATTAAAATGTTTGATATGGTTTAACAGTACATTTTTAAAGAAAAATAAAAAAATGAAAGAAACATTTTTGTACTTCTTTGTAGATAAGAAAAAGATTTACAGTGTTAAATAATCCCATTGTGTCACAAACAGCATTTCCAGCTTAAAAATTCTATTAACCGTCATTTTTTGACGGGCAAGTCGCTAGTCTCATATAATAGTTGCCAAACTACAAATCGTCATCACGCTTTGCGAGGGGCCGCATTTGCGGAAGGTGGAGGCTTTATGGTGCATGACTTTGTAGCAGCACAACCCTGCATAATCCTTAACTCGCAGAAGTTTGTCCTACACCACCTCAAAACACTGACAACATAACCCTGCATTGTTAACTCGCAGCACTTTTCCTACGGCGCCTCAAAACACCATACAAAACTCCCACACAAGCCATAACTCGCAGCTATTTACTCCTACAGCGCTTCAAACCCACAAAACTCCCACACACAAAGCTTAACTCACAGCACTTACTACTACGGTGCCACACACCACCGGACAAAACTCACAGCACTTAGAAATTTTTTTTTACGACTCCATATACGAGTCGTATCACTTAGAAAAAACAAAATACGAGTCGTAAAAATATGAACTTAGTGGCGGAGACGCGCAAACCAAAAAACAGTAAAAACACACTAAATACACCCGAAAAGATTACAAACACATCACAGAGAACATGGGGCAACAGCCAGGACATCTGTGAGTGAGCTGGAACGCAAATTTATCTCGATTTAGACAATTTTCGTCACTCGAATTTTGGCTAAGCAAAGAAAAAAATGGCCGCCGCAAAAAAAATTTAAACGAGGCTACACGACCGTGAAACGTGCAAAATATAGCCAGACACGTAGCAGTTTGACAAGGCACGTACGAGGTACTACAACGGACTGTTATTAAAGACGGAAAATTCTTCTGATGCACGTAACACATACAATATCCCCACCATTTTATGACAATCTACACAATAACGCATCTGAAATGGCGGCTTTCCCTCCTAAGCTAACGGTTCTGGCTCGCGCACGCAGCCTATATATAGGGCACACTTGCCACACTGCTGACACTTTCTCCTCAGGTGATGACGGTCTGACTGGACATTTTCTGCTGCCAGAAAATCCAAAGAGATTGTTAGCTCTTCAGGATATTGATTGCTGGATATTTATTATAAATAGTTAAAGTATATTAATTAATTTATTAATTTAAAAAAATATTAATAAAAAAAAAAAGTATTACATTATTCCATTTTGCAATACCTGTACTTTATCAAGATATTAATTATTAACCATTTCAAATATGTTTATTAATTGAATAATTATTTTTTAATAGTTATTGATTAATTAGTAATCGTCATTCATGAATTCATAATTACTTAGTCATAATAAGAAAGTTAATAAAAAAGTGATCAGAAAATATGTATATTTAACACTGCACTTAGATTTTGGGGTTGATGCTCAACTATTAATGTTCATTTATTAGTTCATTAATCATTAAGATTACTAATGTTCATTAATTAATTATTAATTAGTCATACTAACAAATTTAGTAAAAAAGGGATAAAAAAAGATGTATATTTCACAGTGGACTTACATTTTGTGGTTGCTGCTCAACTTTTAATGTTCATTAATTACTTCATTGATCATTCATAGAACATTTTTTTTTTCAAATGCCTGAAAACATATGTACATTTTGCACTGCACTTACATTTCAGTGTTGCTGTTTAATTATTACATTGCTGTTATATTTATGTTTTCAGCCTTCATTATTAATGCACTTATTTTGGCGTGTTGATGCTTAATTATTAATGTTCATGATTCATTATTTAATTAGTCATTTTTTTAAAAGAAATTATAATTAAATGTGCTAAAATGCATCACAAAATAGGCAGATTTTATAGTGTAATCATATTTATCTGTTTCTGCTCATTGTCTCAAAGGAATAGGATCCTCAAACCTCTTAAATATTTAGGTCACTTTATTACATTTTATAGTGCATTTACTTATATTTTGCATGTATGCCAATTAAACATCATACAAACATTAACAATGCTTTTTATTTTATTTCACAGTTTCATCATATGTGCACCTGACTACACAGAGGGATGTTTGCAGCATTTGATCTGCAATAAGGTCTCCTTCACAGGTATATCATTTAATCATGATGTTTTTTACAACAAAATGATTAACAGCCTTAGTAAATTGACATTCACCAAATGCAATAGGGCTCTATATAACCACAGAGCGTATTTTGATTATAGAAGTAGCCAGTTAGTGAACTTCTATTCTATTCAAGGTCTTCAGTAAATAAAACGCTTATCTAAATTAATATGCTGTGTGCTTATATAAAGCTCTATTAAATTGCCCGAATTGCAATTTAATAAGACTGTAAGGATTGTTGATTTTCCTTCAGCAATGTTATTAATTAAGAGATTGTCTATTTCACAATGCATCGGACATTGTAAGCAATAAACATTTAAATTCCTTTTAGTAGATGCATGTATGACAAGGACAACAAGTACTTTCAATGATTCATACATTCATTCACACAAAAACTTAATTATGATTTTTACATCTTTTTACAGATTTCTCAGGTCTCCACCTGCCTGAACACAGGAGTCACCTCTGCAGGATTTAACATTATAGAACATCTACTTCACAGGTATATGATTTCGTGATGACATTCTTTACAAATATAGCATTAAGTATTTTTTGAGGCCATTGATGACAGATATTGCTTAATTAATTTAAGTCATTCATTTTACAAATTAATCAAAAATTGCAAGGAAAAATAAAAGGAATACATACAGTGGATATAAAAAGTCTACACACCCCTGTTAAAATGTCAGGTTTCTGTGCTGTAAAAAAAATGAGACAAAGATAAATCATTTCAGAACTTTTTCCACCTTTAATGTGACCTATAAACTGTACAACTCAATTGAAAAACAAACTGAAATCTTTTAGGTAGAGGGAAGAAAAAATATAACAATCAAATGATATGGTTGCATAAGTATGCACACCCTTAAACTAATACTTTGTTGAAGCACCTTTTGATTTTATTACAGCACTCAGTCTTTTGGGTATGAGTCTATCAGCATGGCACATTTTGACATGGCAAGATTTGCCCACTCTTCTTTGCAAAAACACTCCAAACCTGTAAGATTGCGAGGGCATCTCCTGTGCACAGCCCTCTTCAGATCACCCCACAGATTTTTAATCAGATTTAGATCTGGGCTCTGGCTGGGCCATTCTAAAACTTCTTCTGGTGAAACCATTCCTTTGTTGATTTGGATGTATGCATTGGGTCGTTGTCATGCTGAAAGAGGAAGTTCCTCTTCATGTTCAGCTTTCTAGCAGAAGCCTGAAGGTTTTGTGCCAATATTGACTGGTATTTGGAACTGTTCATAATTCCCTCTATCTTAACTAAGGCCCCAGTTCCAGCTGAAGAACAACAGCCCCAAAGCATGATTTTGCCACCACCATGCTTCACTTTGGTATGGTGTTCTTTTGGTGATGTGCAGTGTTGTTTTTGCTCCAAACATATCTTTTGGAATTATGGCCAAAAAGTTCAACCTTGGTTTCATCAGACCATAACACCTTTTCCCACATGCTTTTGGGAGACTTCAGATGTGTTTTTGCAAAATGTAGCCTGGCTTGGATGTTTTTCTTTGTAAGAAAAGGCTTTCGTCTTGCCACTCTACCCCATAGCCCAGACATATGAAGAATATAGGAGATTGTTGTCACATTTACCACACAGCCAGTACTTGCCAGATATTCCTGCAGCTCCTTTAATGTTGCTGAAGGCATCTTGGTAGCCTCCCAGACCAGTTTTCTTCTCGTCTTTTCATCAATTTTGGAGGGAGCTCCAGTTCTTGGTAATGTCACTGTTGTGCCATATCTTCTCCACTTGATGATGACTGTCTTCACTGTGTTCCATGGTATATATAATGCCTTGGAAATTCTTTTGAACCCTTCTCCTGACTGATACCTTTTAACAATGAGATCCCTCTGATGCTTTGGAAGCTCGCTGTGGACCATGGCTTTTGCTGTGTGATGCGACTAAGAAAATTTCAGGAAAGACCAACTAGAGCAGCTGAACTTTATTTAGGGGTTAATCAGAGGCACTTTAAATGATGACAGGTGTATGCTGACTCCTATTTAACACAATTTGGAATGTGATTGCTTATTTCTGAACACAGCTACATCCCTAGTTATAAGGGGGTGTGCAGACTTATGCAACCACATTATTTTTATTTTTTACTTTTCTTCCCTCCACCTAAAAGATTTCAGTTTGTTTTTCAATTGAGTTGTACAGTTTATAGGTCACGTTATAGGTTTATCTTTGTCTCATTGTTTTATAGCACAGAAAGCTGACATTTTAACAGCGGTGTGTAGACTTTTTATATCCACTGTATATACATAGCTATTGATGTTTTAACTAATTACACTGTAACAACATATCTTGATTTATTCATTAATTTATGTAGTACCAAAAAAAAAAGGGGGTCACGCCAATCTATACTTTGCTCATATTTCCGTTTGCCCTTCTTTACGAAAACATGTTTACAGGTTTAGATTTTGCAGTGATAACACGTTTACATTATTTTATTCATGTGTATTCTTTCATTAATTAATTCATCATTATGTTACTGCTCATTGTCTAACAGGGATAGGACCTTAGAAGCTGTTAAATATTTCAATTCATTTATTATAGTAGGACACTTTTTAACATTTTAAAATGCATTTACCATATATTTATGATTAGGATTTATGTTTGCTATGTATGCCAATTAAAATGGATATTTTCAATGATTCAGAAATTAAATAAAAAAAAAATATTACAAACTCTTTATATGTAATTTTACAGGTCCATCATCTCTGCACCTCCCTGAAGACACAGAGTGACGTCTGCAGTATTTCAGTTGATGTCACATCTAATTGACAGGTATCATTATTGATGACATTCTTTATAGAAACAGGATTAACAGTCTTATTAAATTGCAAGTTGCCCTATTAAATAGAGCTCTATATAAACACACAGCATATTTTTGAACACAACTTCTAACTTACTGAAGACCTTGCTTTTGGATAGAAGATAACTAACAACAAACTTACATAACCAAAATATGTTCTGTGGTGATATAGAGCACTATTCAATTCGTTAAATCGCAATGTAATAAGTCTCTAAGTGTTTTTTCATCAATATTATTTACAGGTTGTCATTCATTAAAAAATACATATATGAAAACACATTTATCTTTACATGAATGAGAATTACACTTCAGATGTTTTTTCATGTCAATCTATAGTTTGCTAATAGCTCTTTTGCTTTTCCCTTCTTTAGGAACACATGATTACCTGTTTTTAGTTTTGCAGTCATGACCGAGAGAGAGACACAGAGAGGGAGACACAGAGAGAGACACAGAGAGAGAGAGAGTCACAGAGAGACACACACACACACATAGAGAAAGACACTCACAGACAGACACACACAGACACACATACACAGAGACACACACACACACAGAGACTCACACACAGAGACACACACACACAGAGACACACACACACACACAGACACACACAGAGACACAGACACACAGAGACACACACACACACAGAGACACAGACAGAGATACACACACACGAACACACACACAGACATACACACAGTCACAGAGATACACACACAGAGATACACACACACAGACACACAAGCAGACTCACAGACACACACACACACAGACACACACACAGAAACACACACAGAGAGACACAAACACACAGAGACACACACACACACTCAGAGAAACAGAGACACAGACACGCAGAGAGACAGACACCCAGAGAGACAGACAGAGACAGATTATTATTACATTTTTTAGAAATATATGACAGGTTAAAAAATATGTATAATAAAACATATGCAATTCTTACACCTCTATTTCCAATAACAGATTACAATGGCGGACAATGCAGAAGATAAGAAAGAATATAAAAGAAGAATGGCAAGGGAAAGGAAGCAGAGATGGAGAGATGCCCAGACCCCTGAGACTTCACACCGTTTAAGAGAAGAAGATCGACAGAGACTTCTAAATAAAAGAAAAATGGCTAATAAAGCACAAAATTAGTCTGCTGGTGATTCAAAGAAAATAAAAAGTAAACAAAAAAAGTCTCTAAAACATTATCTAATTACCCTATATTGCCTTCTGACACCAATGTTGATAGAGATGACACCAATGTAGATATAGAAAGTTGTACTGAGATCTATATTGAGGAATGTTATGATAGTCCTTTATTTAGAGCACTAACAGTAGACACTCATTATTGTGGATTAATGAATGTAGTTTGTCAGTCTTGTGGGGCCTATCATTTTCTGAAAGAACGACCAACTGATGGAGAGTTTATTAGTTGCTGTCAGAAAGGAAAGGTAAGACTTCCAGAAAGACACACATTTCCAGAATATTTAGAAAGTATGAGTGATCCTACATTTCCAAATTACACCAATTTTAAGAAAAACATTCAGTCTTATAACAGTGCAATTTCATTTGCTTCAATGGGTGCAACATTAGCCGAAAATGTTCCAGGACATGGTCCTTACTTTTTTAAAGTCCAAGGACAAATATACCACCGGACTTCACATTTACACCCAGAATCAGGAGAACAAAGGAAATTTGCACAGTTATATGTCCTTGATACAATGGAAGCTGTTGAACAACGAATGAGGCTTCCTGAAAATAAACAATGCTTATGTAGTCTTTGA
Source organism: Discoglossus pictus (assembly GCA_027410445.1). NCBI lineage: Eukaryota > Metazoa > Chordata > Amphibia > Anura > Alytidae > Discoglossus > Discoglossus pictus. The sequence goes on along the minus strand of CM050171.1, from coordinate 55,579,430 downwards.
ACAGCTTGATAACATTATGGCCAACAACCCATATAGTAAAGCATACAAAAAATTAGCTGAGGTTGAAAAAGAACAACTGGCACATGCGGAAAGACATCAATTGCCAATGCCAAGAGTAAATATGGTTTTCAAAAGAGATCGCCATACTGATCAAAGACGGTATAATTTACCAACAGCAAATGAGGTTGCCATGGAATTTAAAAACTTATGATGGGGAACCACCTTTTGAGTGGGATATTAGAATATATCCATGCAATCAAGAACAACCTTTAATAAACATAAATATTTTAAGTAGTCATTTGGATCCAATGGCATATCCCATTTTCTTTCCAAATGGGGAGCCAGGATGGCAACTAAAATTACAGTTGCAAAGTTATCCCAATAGTAAAGTTTGTGTTAGAAACAATATTTCCAGGCTGGAATATAAAGTGGCACAAACTGCTGTTCGGGATCATTTTAATCCTATTTTATGTGGGGGCAAACTCACACAACAATAGATTATTTATTTACAAGTCGAAGCAAATAATCTAAATTTTGTCGAATTTCAACCAAACAAGCTTTGGTTAGAACAATATTGTGGATTGATGGATTATGTCGTTGAATTGGCTGCAAACAGAGACATTCCTGCTGGACGAGCATTGATTTTGCCATCCTCTTTCCAAGGATCTCCTCGCAATATGCGAGAAAGATACAATGATGCCATGGCTATTGTCACTAAATTTGGCAAACCAGATGTATTCATTACATTTACATGTAATCCACAATGGCCAGAGATCAAAGAAAATTTACAGCTTGGACAAACTACTTCTGACCGACCAGATTTGGTGGCAAGAGTATTCAAAATAAAACTAAATTAATTAATTCATGATATAACTAAAGCAGACTTATTTGGGAAATGTATGGCTTTTGTTTATACCATTGCATTTAAAAAAAGAGGCTTGCCACATACAAGATTATAAGTCCCGTATTTGTGCAAGAAAAATATAAATTGAATACGGCAGAAAGAGTGGATTCAGTAATTACTGCTGAACTACCACATCCAGAGAAACATTTAAAACTTTATGATATTGTAACTCATAGAATGATACATGATCTATGTGGATATATCAGTCCAAATTCACCATGTATGGAAAATAAAAATGCATAAAAGAGTTTCCAAATCAATTTCAAATGCAGACTTATGCTAATTGTGATGGATACCCTTTGTATAAAAGAAGAGAATGACAAACAGCTTTTATCCATGGCCAAAAGGTGGATAATAGATAAGTTGTTCTATACAATCCACATTTGCTGATGAAGTACAATGCACATATCAGTCTGGAAGCTTGGACTTCTATCAAATCCATCAAATATGTGCATAAATATATATATATATATATATATATATATATATATATATATATATATATATATATATATATAAAGGATATGATGCAGCAACTGTTGTTGTGCAAGGTGCACAAAATGAAAAAGACAATCCAATTTTACATGACGAACATTCATCTTATTTAGATGATCGCTATATAAGTGCTCCAGAAGCAATGTGGCGTCTTTTCAAATTTAAGATGCATGATTGGTCACATGCTGTGTATCGATTAGCTGTCCATTTGCCACAAATTCAATTTGTTTGCTTTATTGCAGGCAATGAAAGAAATGCTTTAGCACAAAGTGAACATAGAGCAACAACGCATTTGCAGAAGGTGGAGGCTCTAACATCGGCTGCAATGAGCAGAACGCATTTATTACTTAGGAATAGGTAAAGTATATTAAATTATTCATTATTTAATTGCCATACAACAATACATATACACAAAAAAAAAAACCCTCTAATAACAAAACCCCCCAACAAAACAGCCTCACAATGAGCGCCTTTGTGAGGCATGGGTTGAGCGCCGAAGGCGCTCAGCGCAAGCCTCACAATGACCGCCAAACGTACTCATGCAAAAAAATGGATAAAACAACATTACCTGCCTTGCGATTTCATGCCCGTCATTTTTTGACAGGCAAGTCGCTAGTTGTATCATAATGTCCTACTACAGTTTGTTTAGAGATCTTTTATAAGCCTTCTATAGCATGAAACTTTTTTTTTATAAGTAGTGATGTCGCGAACATAAAATTTTCGCAAATGTTCGTGAACCGGGGAATCCGGCGAACCGCCATAGACTTCAATGGGCAGGCGGATTTTAAAACCTACAGGGACGTTTTCTGGCCAGAATAGTGATGGAAAAGTTGTTTTAAGGTGACTAACACCTGGACTGTGGCAGAGTCTGGTTTTAATCCATAAAGGGCATAAATTACCTAACATTACTAAATTGTTTAGAATAACATGCTTTAAAACATCAGGTATGATGTTGTATCGATCAGGTAGTGTAAGGGTTAGTTCCGCTTCACAGTGACAGACCAAACTCTCCGTTTAACGGACCGCAAACAACCACAAACAGTCCATTTGCACAACCGCAAACTCCCATTTGCACAAGGTTGGATACCAAGCTAGCCATGTCCCGTTCCTTGTCCTAACTGATGTCATTGAAGGTCTCTTCCTCCACCCAGCCACGTACAACACCAAGGGTCCCCGAAAGGTGACAACAAGCCCCCTGGGACGCCTGCTGTGTTTGGTCTTCCACCTCCTCAAAGCCACCTTCCTCCTCTTCTTCAGACTCCTCTCACTGCGTTGCCTCTCTCTGCATTATTATAAGGTGTGTTAAGTAGTACTACTCTTATCAGTTTAATACCTGTTACGTCACCTATCAGGGTACGTGTATAAGGCCTGGATTTTTGGAACCGGGAGATGGAAAAAGATGCTTGGGTGGTCCTCCCACTTCAATTTTGGGTCACAGCGCGTGCAATCTAAGGTGCCACCAGATAGGAGTGGCGTGTTTGTAAGTACTACTCTTATCAGTTTAATACTTGTTACGTCACCTATCAGGGGGCGTGTATAAGGCCTGGATTTTTGGAACCGGGAGATGGAAAAAGATGCTTGGTTGGTCCTCCCACTTAAATTTTGGGACACGGCGCGTGCAATCTAAGGTGGCACCAGATAGCAGTGGCGTGTTTGTAAGTACTACTCTTATCCGTTTAATACTTGTTACGTCACCTATCAGGGGGCGTGTATAAGGCCTGGATTTTTAGAACCGGGAGATGGAAAAATATGCTTGGTTGGTCATATCACTTCAATTTTGGGGCACGGCGCGTGCAATCAAAGGTGCCACCAGATAGGAGTGGCGTGTTTGTAAGTACTACTCTTATCAGTTCAATACCTGTTAAAGCACCTATCAGGGGGCGTGTATAAGGCCTGGATTTTTGGAACCGGGAGATGGAAAAAGATACTTGGTTGGTTGTATCACTTCAAATTTGGGGCACGGCGCGTGCAATCTGAGGTGCCACCAGATAGGAGTGGCGTGTTTGTAAGTACTACTCTTATCAGTTTAATACCTGTTATGTCACTTATCAGGGGGCGTGTATAAGGCCTGGATTTTTGGAACAGGGAGATGGAAAAAGATACTTGGTTGGTCGTATCACTTCAATTTTGGGGCATGGCGCGTGCAATCAAAGGTGCCACCAGATAGGAGTGGCATGTTTGTAAGTACTACTCTTATCAGTTTAATACCTGTTACAGCACCTATCAGGGGGCGTGTATAAGGCCTGGGTTTTTGTAAACGGGAGCTCGAAAAAGATGCTGGGTCGGTCCTCCTACTGTCACAGGGCCGGGGGGGCGCCCCCTCGTCGGGCTACCTGGTTGATCCTGCCTCAAAGATTAAGCCATGCACGTTTAAATACACACAGCCGGTACAGTGAAACTGCAAATTGCTCATTTAATCCGTTATAGACTGGTTCCTTTGATCGCTCCATCTGTTACTTTGATAACTGTCGGAATTAGAGAGCTGATACATGCCGACGAGCGCTGACTCCCCGGGATGCGTGCACTTATCAAAATTTAAGTATTGTTGCAGCCGCTGCTGTTGCAGCGACCAGAAAAATTTACGTTTGTTTCCCAGGCAGAAACTGCCCTAAAACATTGCGTCTTGAACCCTAGATGGTGGCGGATAAGTCACGCAAGTCATGCGGCATTCAAAGATAAAAAATACTGCAGCTTGTGGACCATTTTTAGCTCAAGGCAGCTCATCTCATCAGCCCTTTTTTAGTCTAATGTATCAGTCCGTTCGGGATCCATCCCTCATTCATCTTTATAAAGGTGAGGTAATCTAGACTTTTTTGACCTAGGCGACTTCTCTTTTCAATGACAATACCTCTTGCTGCACTGAAGGTCCTTTCTGACAGGACACTGGAAGCGGGGCAGGCCAGAAGTTCTATGGCAAATTGGGATAGCTCAGGCCACAGGTCTAGCCTGTACACCCAGTAGTCAAGGGGTTCATCGCTCCTCAGTGTGTCGATATCTGCAGTTAAAGCGAGGTAGTCTGCCACCTGTCGGTCGAGTCAAGGGTGGATCCCGAAGGGCTGTGGCGATGCGTAGGACTGAAAAAGCTCTGCATGTCCTCCATCAACAACACGTCTTTTAAACGTCCTGTCCTTGCCGGCGTGATCGTGGGAGGAGGAGAGTTACTTTCACCTCTTCCCCTGTTAGATTCCCGTTGTGCTGTGACATTACCCTTATACGCAGTGTAAAGCATACTTTTTAATTTCATTTGGAATTGCTGCATCCTTTCTGCCTTGCAGTAATTCGGTAACATTTCAGGTACTTTCTGCTTATACCGGGGGTCTAGTAGCGTGGACACCCAGTACAGGTCGTTCTCCTTCAGCCTTTTTATACGAGGGTCCCGCGACAGGCACAACAGCATGAAAGACCCCATTTGCACAAGGTTGGATGCCGAGCTACCCATGTCCCGTTCCTCGTCCTCAGTGATCTCACTGAAGGTATGTTCTTCCCCCCAGCCACGTACAACACCACGGGTACCAGATAGGTGACAACGAGCACCCTGGGAGGTCTGTTGTGATTGGTCTTCCTCCTCCCCCTCAAAGCCACATTCCTCCTCTGACTCCTCTTCCTCAGAAATCCTCCTCCAGCGTTGCCGCAGGTCCAGCAAGCGATGCTGATAAGGCTGTTTCTGGTGGTGATGGTGACCAAAACTCTTCCACTTCTTCATCACGCTCATCTACGGCCTTATCCAACACTCTTCGCAGGGCACGCTACAGGAAGAAAACAAATGGTATGATGTCGCTGATGGTGCCTTCTGTGCGACTGACAAGGTTTGTCACCTCCTCAAAAGGACGCATGAGCCAACAGGCATTGCGCATGAGCGTCCATTAATGTGGCAAAAAAATTCTCAGCTCCGCAGAGGCTGTCCTAGCACCCCAGTCATACAAATACTTGTAAATGGCTTTCTCTTGTTGGAGCAGGCGGTCGAACATTATGAGTGTTGAATTCCAACGTGTGGGGCTGTCACACATCAAGCGCCTCACTGGCACGTTGTTTCGCCGCTGGATATCTGAAAAGTGCGCCATGGCCGTGTAGGAACACCTGAAATGGCCACACACCTTTCTGGCCTGCTTCAGGACGTCCTGTAAGCCTGGGTACTTGTGCACAAAGTGTTGTACGATCAGATTACACACATGTGCCATGCACGGCACATGTGTCAAATCGCCCAAATTCAATGCCGCCAACAAATTTCTTCCATTGTCACAAACAAGTTTGCCAATCTTCAGTTGGTGCGGAGTCAGCCATTTATCCACCTGTGCGTTCAGGGCGGACAGGAGTGCTGGCCCGGTGTGACTCTCTGCTTTGAGGCAAGTCAACACCAAGACGGCGTAACACTGCCGTATCCGGGATGTGGAATAGTATCTGGGGAGCTGAGGGGGTGCCGTTGATGTGGAGCAAGACGCAGCAGCAGAAGAGGACTCAGCTGAGGAGGTTATGGAAGAGGATGGAGTAGGAGGAGTAGAGGAGGTGGCAGCAGGCCTGTGTGCAAGTCGTGGCGGTGTCACCAACTCCTCTGCAGAGCCACGCATTCCATGCTTGGCAGGCGTCAGCAGGTTTACCAAATGCGCAGTGTAGGTGATATACCTGCCCTGACCATGCTTTGCAGACCAGGTATCAGTGGTCAGATGGACCCTTGCCCCAACACTGTGTGCCAGACATGCCATCACTTCCTTTTGCACAATCGAGTACAGGTTGGGGATTGCCTTTTGTGAAAATAAATTTCGGCCGGGTACCTTCCACTTCGGTGTCCCAATAGCTACAAATTTTTTGAACGCCTCAGACTCCACCAGCTTGTATGGTAAAAGCTAGCGGGCTAAGAGTACAGACAAGCCAGCTGTCAGATGCCGGGCAAGGGGGTGACTTTGTGACATTGGCTTCTTACGCTCAAACATGCCCTTGACAGACACCTGACTGTGGGCAGATGAGCAGGAAAAGCTAGAGGCGAGAGACGGAGTGGCGGATGGTTGAGAGGGGGCAAGGAGGACAGCAGTGGTTGACGTGGATGAAGATGCTGGACCAGGAGGAGGATGGCGGCTTTGAGTTTGTGTGCTGCTTGTACTCAGGTGTTGATCCCATTGTCGTTTGTGATGTGACATCATGTGTCTTCGCAAAGCAGTTGTACCTAGGTGGGTGTTGGACTTCCCACGACTCAGTTTCTTTTGGCACAGGTTGCAAATGGCATTGCTGTTGTCACAGGCAGACAAACAAAAAAAGTGCCACACTGCTGAGCTCTGCAGTGACGGCGTTCTGGTGGTGGCAAAAGCATGCGTTGATTGGCGTGCTGTCTGGCTGACCCCGGGTGCCGATGCATGCTGTCTGACTGTGCCACTAGCTCCTTGCGATGACCTCCCTCTGCTTCCAACTCGTCTCCTCCTCCTCTCTGTCTCCCCATCTGAGCTTTCCCCCTGTTCTTCTTCTCTTCTAGCGGGCACCCACGTGACATCCACGGACGCATCGTCATCATCATCACCCGCTTCACTTGTATCTGACAACTCAACAAAGGAAGCAGCAGCGGGTACATCATCATCATCATCACACCGTACGTACATGTGTGTAATGCTGCCTGACTGAGCCATATCCCTGTTATCTACATCCTCTGGCAATAATAGTTGCGCATCACTCATTTCTTCAAACTGATGTGTAAATAACTCTTCTGACTGATCAATTGAAGCGGCTTTGGTACAAGTGTTGGTGGTGGTGGCAGGCGGGCGAGTGGTAACTTGAGAGGTGCCCGAAGCTAAGCTGGAGGAGGATGGTGCGTCAATGTTCCGAGCGGAAGCTGTAGAAGATTGGGTGTCCTTTGTTAGCCAGTCAACTATGTCCTCAGAAGTTTTTGAGTTCTGGGTAACTGGCCTCTGAACACTGGGCATTATTGTAGGGCCAAAGGGAATCACAGCACCACGACCACGACGGCTCCTCTGGATTGGCCTGCCTTAGCCTGTCATTTTTTTTGCGATTAGTGGTACTATGTGTGCAAGCTACTGTGACAACAGATATGAGTGGCACTGTGCACTTGCAGAAGTTGGCAGAATAGACTCTGTAGGCCTGACACACGCGCTTGCAGACAAGTAACTGCTATTCATTGTATTACAGTCAAAATTGTATTCTTTGTTTAAATGTGGACTACTGACTGTAATACCAGATATAAGTGGTGGCACTGACTGGGCAAGTGGGCACAGTATATGCTGTGAGCCTAAGACACACACGCTGGCAGGCAGGCAAATGAAAATAGAAAAAAGTGTTGCTTTTTTTTAAATGTACACTGCTGGTACACCACCTGATTGGATTGGTTGCACTGAGCACAGTATCAGTTGTGAGCCTGAGACACGCACAGACTAGCTGTCAGGCAAATTAACTTAGATTAGACAAAATAAAAGTCTTGTTTTTTAAAAGTAGACTGCTGGTACACCACCAGATTGGATTGATTGCACTGGGCACAGTATCAGTTGTGAGCCTGACACACACACTGGCTAGTAGGCAGGCAAATGAACTTAGACTAGACAAAAAAAAAGTCTTGCTTTTTAAAAGTAGACTGCTGGTACACCACCAGTTTGGATTGATTGCACTGGGCACAGTATCAGTTGTGAGCCTGAGAAACACACAGAATAGCGGTCAGGCAAATGAACTTAGATTTAACAAAATACAATTTTGTTTTTTTTAAATGTATACTGCTGGTACACCAACTGGTTGGATTGGTTGCACTGGGCACAGTATCAGTTGTGAGCCTGACACACACACTGGCTAGTAGGCAGGCAAATGAACTTAGATTAAATAAAAGTTTTGGTTTTTAAAAGTAGGCTGCTGGTACACCACCAGATTGGATTGATTGCACTGGGCACAGTATCAGTTGTGATCCTGAGAAACACACAGAATAGAGGTCAGGCAAATGAACTTAGATTTAACTAAATACAATTTGTTTTTTTTAAATGTACACTGCTGGTACACCAACTGGTTGGATTGGTTGCACTGGGCACAGTATCAGTTGTGAGCCTGACACACACCCTGGCTAGTAGGCAGGCAAATGAACTTAGATTAAATAAAAGTTTTGGTTTTTAAAAGTAGACTGCTGGTACACCACCAGATTGGATTGATTGCACTGGGCACAGTATCAGTTGTGATCCTGAGAAACACACAGAATAGCGGTCAGGCAAATGAACTTAGATTTAACAAAATACAATTTGTTTTTTTTTTTAAGTACACTGCTGGTACACCAACTGGTTGGATTGGTTGCACTGGGCACAATATCAGTTGTGAGCCTGACACACACACTGGCTAGTAGGCAGGCAAATGAACTTAGATTAAATAAAAGTTTTGGTTTTTAAAGGTAGATTTCTGGTACACCACCAGATTGGATTGATTGCACTGGGCACAGTATCAGTTGTGATCCTGAGAAACACACAGAATAGAGGTCAGGCAAATGAACTTAGATTTAACAAAATACAATTTGTTTTTTTTTAAATGTACACTGCTGGTACACCACCTGATTCTATTGGTTGCACTGGGCACAGTATCAGTTATGAGCCTGACACACACACTGGCTAGAAGGCAGGCAAATTAACTTAGATTAGACAAAATAAAAGTCTTGGTTTTTAAAAGTAGACTGCTGGTACACCACCAGATTGGATTGATTGCACTGGGCACAGTATCAGTTGTGAGCCTGAGAAACACACAGAATAGCAGTCTGGCAAATTAATTTAGATTTAACAAAATACAATTTTGGGTTTTTTAAATGTACACTGCTGGTACACCACCTGATTGGATTGGTTGCACTGAGCACAGTATCAGTTGTGAGCCTGAGACACGCAAGACTAGCGATCAGGCAAATGAACTTAGATTAGACAAAATAAAAGTCTTGTTTTTTAAAAGTAGACTGCTGGTACACCACCAGATTGGATTGATTGCACTGGGCACAGTATCAGTTGTGAGCCTGACACACACACTGGCTAGTAGGCAGGCAAATGAACTTAGACTAGACAAAAAAAAGTCTTGCTTTTTAAAAGTAGACTGCTGGTACACCACCAGATTGGATTGTCTGCACTGGGCACAGTATCAGTTGTGAGCCTGAGAAACACACAGAATAGCGGTCCGGCAAAGGAACTTAGATTTAACAAAATACAATTTGTTTTTTTTTAAATGTATACTGCTGGTACACCAACTGGTTGGATTGGTTGCACTGGGCACAGTATCAGTTGTGAGCCTGACACACACACTGGCTAGTAGGCAGGCAAATGAACTTAGATTAAATAAAAGTCTTGGTTTTTAAAAGTAGACTGCTGGTACACCACCAGATTGGATTGATTGCACTGGGCACAGTATCAGTTGTGAGCCTGAGAAACACACAGAATAGCAGTCTGGCAAATTAATTTAGATTTAACAAAACACGCAAGACTAGCGGTCAGGCAAATGAACTTAGATTAGACAAAATAAAAGTCTTGTTTTTTAAAAGTAGACTGCTGGTACACCACCAGATTGGATTGATTGCACTGGGCACAGTATCAGTTGTGAGCCTGACACACACACTGGCTAGTAGGCAGGCAAATGAACTTAGATTAAATAAAAGTTTTGGTTTGTAAAAGTAGACTGCTGGTACACCACCATATTGGATTGATTGCACTGGGCACAGTATCAGTTGTGAGCCTGAGAAACACACAGAATAGCGGTCAGGCAAATGAACTTAGATTTAACAAAATACAATTTGTTTTTTTTTAAATGTATACTGCTGGTACACCAACTGGTTGGATTGGTTGCACTGGGCACAGTATCAGTTGTGAGCCTGACACACACACTGGCTAGTAGGCAGGCAAATGAACTTAGATTAAATAAAAGTTTTGGTTTTTAAAAGTAGACTGCTTGTACACCACCAGATTGGATTGATTGCACTGGGCACAGTATCAGTTGTGATCCTGAGAAACACACAGAATAGAGGTCAGGCAAATGAACTTAGATTTAACAAAATACAATTTGTTTTTTTTTAAATGTACACTGCTGGTACACAAACTGGTTGGATTGGTTGCACTGGGCACAGTATCAGTTGTGAGCCTGACACACACACTGGCTAGTAGGCAGGCAAATGAACTTAGATTAAATAAAAGTTTTGGTTTGTAAAAGTAGACTGCTGGTACACCACCAGATTGGATTGATTGCACTGGTCACAGTATCAGTTGTGAGCCTGAGAAACACACAGAATAGCGGTCAGGCAAATGAACTTAGATTTAACAAAATACAATTTGTTTTTTTTTTTAAAGTACACTGCTGGTACACCAACTGGTTGGATTGGTTGCACTGGGCACAGTATCAGTTGTGAGCCTGACACACACACTGGCTAGTAGGCAGGCAAATGAACTTAGATTAAATAAAAGTTTTGGTTTTTAAAAGTAGACTGCTGGTACACGACCAGATTGGATTGATTGCACTGGGCGGTGTATCAGTTGTGATCCTTAGAAACACACAGAATAGAGGTCAGGCAAATGAACTTAGATTTAACAAAATACAATTTGTTTTTTTTTAAATGTACACTGCTGGTACACCACCTGATTCTATTGGTTGCACTGGGCACAGTATCAGTTATGAGCCTGACACACACACTGGCTAGTAGGCAGGCAAATGAACTTAGATTAAATAAAAGTCTTGGTTTTTAAAAGTAGACTGCTGGTACACCACCAGATTGGATTGATTGCACTGGGCACAGTATCAGTTGTGATCCTGAGAAACACACAGAATAGCGGTCAGGCAAATGAACTTAGATTTAACAAAATACAATTTGTTTTTTTTTTTAAGTACACTGCTGGTACACCAACTGGTTGGATTGGTTGCACTGGGCACAATATCAGTTGTGAGCCTGACACACACACTGGCTAGTAGGCAGGCAAATGAACTTAGATTAAATAAAAGTTTTGGTTTTTAAAGGTAGATTTCTGGTACACCACCAGATTGGATTGATTGCACTGGGCACAGTATCAGTTGTGATCCTGAGAAACACACAGAATAGAGGTCAGGCAAATGAACTTAGATTTAACAAAATACAATTTGTTTTTTTTTAAATGTACACTGCTGGTACACCACCTGATTCTATTGGTTGCACTGGGCACAGTATCAGTTATGAGCCTGACACACACACTGGCTAGTAGGCAGGCAAATTAACTTAGATTAGACAAAATAAAAGTCTTGGTTTTTAAAAGTAGACTGCTGGTACACCACCAGATTGGATTGATTGCACTGGGCACAGTATCAGTTGTGAGCCTGAGAAACACACAGCATAGCAGTCTGGCAAATTAATTTAGATTTAACAAAATACAATTTTGGTTTTTTTAAATGTACACTGCTGGTACACCACCTGATTGGATTGGTTGCACTGAGCACAGTATCAGTTGTGAGCCTGAGACACGCAAGACTAGCGGTCAGGCAAATGAACTTAGATTAGACAAAATAAAAGTCTTGTTTTTTAAAAGTAGACTGCTGGTACACCACCAGATTGGATTGATTGCACTGGGCACAGTATCAGTTGTGAGCCTGACACACACACTGGCTAGTAGGCAGGCAAATGAACTTAGACTAGACAAAAAAAAGTCTTGCTTTTTAAAAGTACACTGCTGGTACACCACCAGATTGGATTGTCTGCACTGGGCACAGTATCAGTTGTGAGCCTGAGAAACACACAGAATAGCGGTCCGGCAAAGGAACTTAGATTTAACAAAATACAATTTGTTTTTTTTTAAATGTATACTGCTGGTACACCAACTGGTTGGATTGGTTGCACTGGGCACAGTATCAGTTGTGAGCCTGACACACACACTGGCTAGTAGGCAGGCAAATGAACTTAGATTAAATAAAAGTCTTGGTTTTTAAAAGTAGACTGCTGGTACACCACCAGATTGGATTGATTGCACTGGGCACAGTATCAGTTGTGAGCCTGAGAAACACACAGAATAGCAGTCTGGCAAATTAATTTAGATTTAACAAAACACGCAAGACTAGCGGTCAGGCAAATGAACTTAGATTAGACAAAATAAAAGTCTTGTTTTTTAAAAGTAGACTGCTGGTACACCACCAGATTGGATTGATTGCACTGGGCACAGTATCAGTTGTGAGCCTGACACACACACTGGCTAGTAGGCAGGCAAATGAACTTAGACTAGTCAAAAAAAAAAGTCTTGCTTTTTAAAAGTAGACTGCTGGTACACCACCAGATTGGATTGTCTGCACTGGGCACAGTATCAGTTGTGAGCCTGAGAAACACACAGAATAGCGGTCAGGCAAATGAACTTAGATTTAACAAAATACAATTTGTTTTTTTTTAAATGTATACTGCTGGTACACCAACTGGTTGGATTGGTTGCACTGGGCACAGTATCAGTTGTGAGCCTGACACACACACTGGCTAGTAGGCAGGCAAATGAACTTAGATTAAATAAAAGATTTGGTTTGTAAAAGTAGACTGCTGGTACACCACCATATTGGATTGATTGCACTGGGCACAGTATCAGTTGTGAGCCTGAGAAACACACAGAATAGCGGTCAGGCAAATGAACTTAGATTTAACAAAATACAATTTGTTTTTTTTTAAATGTATACTGCTGGTACACCAACTGGTTGGATTGGTTGCACTGGGCACAGTATCAGTTGTGAGCCTGACACACACACTGGCTAGTAGGCAGGCAAATGAACTTAGATTAAATAAAAGTTTTGGTTTTTAAAAGTAGACTGCTTGTACACCACCAGATTGGATTGATTGCACTGGGCACAGTATCAGTTGTGATCCTGAGAAACACACAGAATAGAGGTCAGGCAAATGAACTTAGATTTAACAAAATACAATTTGTTTTTTTTTAAATGTACACTGCTGGTACACAAACTGGTTGGATTGGTTGCACTGGGCACAGTATCAGTTGTGAGCCTGACACACACACTGGCTAGTAGGCAGGCAAATGAACTTAGATTAAATAAAAGTTTTGGTTTGTAAAAGTAGACTGCTGGTACACCACCAGATTGGATTGATTGCACTGGTCACAGTATCAGTTGTGAGCCTGAGAAACACACAGAATAGCGGTCAGGCAAATGAACTTAGATTTAACAAAATACAATTTGTTTTTTTTTTTAAAGTACACTGCTGGTACACCAACTGGTTGGATTGGTTGCACTGGGCACAGTATCAGTTGTGAGCCTGACACACACACTGGCTAGTAGGCAGGCAAATGAACTTAGATTAAATAAAAGTTTTGGTTTTTAAAAGTAGACTGCTGGTACACGACCAGATTGGATTGATTGCACTGGGCGGTGTATCAGTTGTGATCCTTAGAAACACACAGAATAGAGGTCAGGCAAATGAACTTAGATTTAACAAAATACAATTTGTTTTTTTTTAAATGTACACTGCTGGTACACCACCTGATTCTATTGGTTGCACTGGGCACAGTATCAGTTATGAGCCTGACACACACACTGGCTAGTAGGCAGGCAAATGAACTTAGATTAAATAAAAGTCTTGGTTTTTAAAAGTAGACTGCTGGTACACCACCAGATTGGATTGATTGCACTGGGCACAGTATCAGTTGTGATCCTGAGAAACACACAGAATAGCGGTCAGGCAAATGAACTTAGATTTAACAAAATACAATTTGTTTTTTTTTTTAAGTACACTGCTGGTACACCAACTGGTTGGATTGGTTGCACTGGGCACAATATCAGTTGTGAGCCTGACACACACACTGGCTAGTAGGCAGGCAAATGAACTTAGATTAAATAAAAGTTTTGGTTTTTAAAGGTAGATTTCTGGTACACCACCAGATTGGATTGATTGCACTGGGCACAGTATCAGTTGTGATCCTGAGAAACACACAGAATAGAGGTCAGGCAAATGAACTTAGATTTAACAAAATACAATTTGGTTTTTTTTAAATGTACACTGCTGGTACACCACCTGATTCTATTGGTTGCACTGGGCACAGTATCAGTTATGAGCCTGACACACACACTGGCTAGTAGGCAGGCAAATTAACTTAGATTAGACAAAATAAAAGTCTTGGTTTTTAAAAGTAGACTGCTGGTACACCACCAGATTGGATTGATTGCACTGGGCACAGTATCAGTTGTGAGCCTGAGAAACACACAGCATAGCAGTCTGGCAAATTAATTTAGATTTAACAAAATACAATTTTGGTTTTTTTAAATGTACACTGCTGGTACACCACCTGATTGGATTGGTTGCACTGAGCACAGTATCAGTTGTGAGCCTGAGACACGCAAGACTAGTGGTCAGGCAAATGAACTTAGATTAGACAAAATAAAAGTCTTGTTTTTTAAAAGTAGACTGCTGGTACACCACCAGATTGGATTGATTGCACTGGGCACAGTATCAGTTGTGAGCCTGACACACACACTGGCTAGTAGGCAGGCAAATGAACTTAGACTAGACAAAAAAAAGTCTTGCTTTTTAAAAGTACACTGCTGGTACACCACCAGATTGGATTGTCTGCACTGGGCACAGTATCAGTTGTGAGCCTGAGAAACACACAGAATAGCGGTCCGGCAAAGGAACTTAGATTTAACAAAATACAATTTGTTTTTTTTTAAATGTATACTGCTGGTACACCACCTGTTTGGATTGGTTGCACTGGGCACAGTATCAGTTGTGAGCCTGACACACACACTGGCTAGTAGGCAGGCAAATGAACTTAGATTAAATAAAAGTCTTGGTTTTTAAAAGTAGACTGCTGGTACACCACCAGATTGGATTGATTGCACTGGGCACAGTATCAGTTGTGAGCCTGAGAAACACACAGAATAGCAGTCTGGCAAATTAATTTAGATTTAACAAAACACGCAAGACTAGCGGTCAGGCAAATGAACTTAGATTAGACAAAATAAAAGTCTTGTTTTTTAAAAGTAGACTGCTGGTACACCACCAGATTGGATTGATTGCACTGGGCACAGTATCAGTTGTGAGCCTGACACACACACTGGCTAGTAGGCAGGCAAATGAACTTAGACTAGTCAAAAAAAAAAGTCTTGCTTTTTAAAAGTAGACTGCTGGTACACCACCAGATTGGATTGTCTGCACTGGGCACAGTATCAGTTGTGAGCCTGAGAAACACACAGAATAGCGGTCAGGCAAATGAACTTAGATTTAACAAAATACAATTTGTTTTTTTTTAAATGTATACTGCTGGTACACCAACTGGTTGGATTGGTTGCACTGGGCACAGTATCAGTTGTGAGCCTGACACACACACTGGCTAGTAGGCAGGCAAATGAACTTAGATTAAATAAAAGTTTTGGTTTTTAAAAGTAGACTGCTGGTACACCACCAGATTGGATTGATTGCACTGGGCACAGTATCAGTTGTGATCCTGAGAAACACACAGAATAGAGGTCAGGCAAATGAACTTAGATTTAACAAAATACAATTTGTTTTTTTTTAAATGTACACTGCTGGTACACCAACTGGTTGGATTGGTTGCACTGGGCACAGTATCAGTTGTGAGCCTGACACACACACTGGCTAGTAGGCAGGCAAATGAACTTAGATTAAATAAAAGTTTTGGTTTGTAAAAGTAGACTGCTGGTACACCACCAGATTGGATTGATTGCACTGGGCACAGTATCAGTTGTGAGCCTGAGAAACACACAGAATAGCGGTCAGGCAAATGAACTTAGATTTAACAAAATACAATTTGGTTTTTTTTTTAAAGTACACTGCTGGTACACCAACTGGTTGGATTGGTTGCACTGGGCACAGTATCAGTTGTGAGCCTGACACACACACTGGCTAGTAGGCAGGCAAATGAACTTAGATTAAATAAAAGTTTTGGTTTTTAAAAGTAGACTGCTGGTACACGACCAGATTGGATTGATTGCACTGGGCGGTGTATCAGTTGTGATCCTTAGAAACACACAGAATAGAGGTCAGGCAAATGAACTTAGATTTAACAAAATACAATTTGTTTTTTTTTAAAATGTACACTGCTGGTACACCACCTGATTCTATTGGTTGCACTGGGCACAGTATCAGTTATGAGCCTGACACACACACTGGCTAGTAGGCAGGCAAATTAACTTAGATTAGACAAAATAAAAGTCTTGGTTTTTAAAAGTAGACTGCTGGTACACCACCAGATTGGATTGATTGCACTGGGCACAGTATCAGTTGTGAGCCTGAGAAACACACTGAATAGCAGTCTGGCAAATTAATTTAGATTTAACAAAATACAATTTTGGGTTTTTTAAATGTACACTGCTGGTACACCACCTGATTGGATTGGTTGCACTGGGCACAGTATCAGTTGTGAGCGCGATACACGCACAGACTAGCTGTCAGGCAAATTAACTTAGATTAGACAAAATAAAAGTCTTAGTTTTTAAAAGTAGACTACTGGTACACCACCAGATTGGATTGGTTGCACTGGGCACAGTATCAGTTGTGAGCCTGACACACACACTGGCTAGTAGGCAGGCAAATGAACTTAGATTAGACAAAATAAAAGTTTTGGTTTTTAAAAGTAGACTGCTGGTACACCACCAGATTGGATTGATTGCACTGGGCACAGTATCAGTTGTGAGCCTGAGAAACACACAGAATAGCGGTCAGGCAAATGAACTTAGATTTAAAAAAAATACAATTTGTTTTTTTTTTAAATGTATACTGCTGGTACACCACCTGGTTGGATTGGTTGCACTGGGCACAGTATCAGTTGTGAGCCTGACACACACACTGGCTAGTAGGCAGGCAAATGAACTTAGATTAGAGAAAATAGAAGTTTTGTTTTTTAAAAGTAGACTGCTGGTACACCACCTGATTGGATTGATTGCACTGGGCACAGTATCAGTTGTGAGCCTGAGAAACACACAGAATAGCGGTCAGGCAAATTAACTTAGATTTAACAAAATACAATTTGTTTTTTTTTAAATGTACACTGCTGGTACACCACCTGGTTGGATTGGTTGCACTGGGCACAGTATCAGTTGTGAGCCTGACACACACACTGGCTAGTAGGCAGGCAAATGAACTTAGATTAGACAAAATAAAAGTTTTGGTTTTTAAAAGTAGACTGCTGGTACACCACCTGATTGCATTGATTGCACTGGGCACAGTATAAGTTGTGAGCCTGACACACACACTGGCTAGTAGGCAGGCAAATGAACTTAGATTAGACAAAATAAAAGTTTTACTTTTTAAATGTACACTGCTGGTACACCACCAGATTGGATTGGTTGCACTGGGCACAGTATCAGTTGTGAGCCTGAGACACGCACAGACTAGCTGTCAGGCAAATTAACTTAGATTTAACAAAATACAATTTGTTTTTTTTTAAAGGTATACTGCTGGTACACCACCTGATTGTATTGGTTGCACTGGGCACAGTATCAGTTGTGAGCCTGACACACACACTTGCTAGTAGGCAGGCAAATTATCTTAGATTAGACAGAAAAAAACAAAAAAACAGACTGATGTTATAGCCCTAAAAAGGGCTTTTTGGGGTGCTTTCCTTGCAGCAGAGATCAAAAGAGTCCTTCAGGACTGTATTGGACACTGTGTACAGTAGCCTAGCTATGGTTTTCCCTATTGAATTAGTATCACCTACACTCAGCCTCCTCTCAGGAAGACTGCAAGTTTGTTATGAATCCAAAATGGCTGCTGTCCATGAGGTTGAAGGGTCTGGAAGGCAGGGTATGATGCTGATTGGCTGGAATGTGTCTGCTGACTGTGAGGTGCAGGGTCAAAGTTTGTGTAATGATAAAGTATAGGGGGCGGATAAAACATTGCATATGTTCGCAGTCCGCCGGCAAACTATTCGCGACATCTCTAGTTATAAGTGATGCACATGTAAATGATGAAAATTAGACAGAATGAGCCCAATTAAAAATACAATTAAATTCAACATAGATAATAATATAAAAATTCAATATTGAAGGTTTCACATTTAATTAATTAGATTTAGAAGACACTATAGACATTATATTATTAATTTAAACAATTGTACATCTTAAGAAATTGTTAATCAACTTATTTTTGCACATGACATACCAAGATTTCCCAGTTAATGGCACATAGCAATGTAGTAATTAGCATTTGAACTAGGCTTTCTCCTGGTCAAAGTCAGAATCATCATTCTTGGCTCCATGTGGTCTTTTATTTCTTGGTTGGTTTATCACTAGTAAATTAGATGTTCTGTTCACTTCTATCATTAAAGATTATGTTTTACTATATTTGTAATGTTTCTAAAATATCAGTTAACAAGATATTCAAAATAAATCATTGCTCCCAAGATATGTGAAAAAAATAAAATGCACTCAGTAATTTATGACAGCAGGTGAAATAGCCATTATTAAGTCACTGTTTAAATAATATTTAACAGTAAACTTGAAAACCTCACATTTCCTCATTTCTTGTTCTTCAGTTTTTGCGATCATGACTCTTACCTTGCTCAGGCAATTTGCATAATTTGAGTAAAAACATTTTATGCTATATTTTATGTTTATTCAGCAAATGTGCTCCTTTATACTAAATCATTGATGTATGAGTGAGATACCTCAGACTTTACACATTATGTGGAAGATTATTTACTCTATGGTAATGACTATGGACTGAAGGGGACACAATAACTATATTGAGCAGAAGAATGCGAAAGGTGCTAAATGTAATAAAATTCAAGACCAGGGTATTTCCCTTTCCCAGATCTGATCAAGTGATATTCCTGGATTACTTTGTGCGCTCTGTCCACTGTGAGCATTATAAGTGATAAACAATTTGTTAGTCAAGTATAATTGTGGAGAAAATGGATGCACCAACGAATTACAAGCTTTATATAGGCATTAAAAGCATTTCTTGTAGAATATATAATGTGTCACTTTGTGTGTTCTGTTCAAATAGTATTCACAGAAAAAACACTAATTTAACTGAACATTTTTTAACTGATCTGTGGGGCTTAACCCTGTCATTCAATGAGCAGTAATATAGAGGTATGAGCCATACTTGACTATTAATGCAACCTACAGACATATATATGCTGTCTGCATTTCCTGCTTCAATAAAGTTTAAACACATCACAGTAAAAATCTCCTAAAAGCATGTTGAAATACTTTTTTAATTTTTGAAATATACAGATTTTTTATTGATAATTCATATACAATAAAATCTGTGTTTACATGTGTCACTGACTACCCTCTGCCAGAGGGCTTTTGTACTTCAATGAGCTATAATATGTAGGGTCACCCAAAATAGGCAGTTCATAGCAGAGAGACAAGCCACTCAAGTATCTTTGCCAAGATGATCTTATGGATCAAACAACTAATGACATAATGACTGATATGCTTGGTGACATGGCGAGTCAATTAGGTAGATATGGAGCAGGGAATATTTTAAAGTTGTATACATTAATGGTTATTTTGACTTATTATTATTATCTTTATTTTACATATTCCGTAGCGCTGTTATGTTTTACATTCCCATAATGTTGAAGTTTGTTCACATTTCTCCAGATATTTAACAGTAAATGAGATCTTGGTTTTAAGGAAGATAGTACAGTGTTGTTGTCCTTATTCTACAGTGATTATAGCTATTTTGGTGAGGTTTGCTAATATATCAGTGCTCTACCAGTCCACTGCAACTAATCTAGTGTATCAAGAAGATCTGTGTATAACATGTGGGATCCTCTTAAATTAGCTTTAGTTTTTTGTGTTCAACGTGTTCTTCAACAGATCTATCAAATAGAAAATTTTAATTTTAATTTGAAAAGCGCTGAAAGGTAGAAAGGGATCTGCTGAGTCCAAATGGCAATACCAAGTATTAAAAATGCATATAGCATTTGATTGTCTCATTATCAAGTGACTGAGTATTGTATATGCTCACTTTGTTGATCTGTCCTTAAAACCAGCTGTAATATTTACAAATGTTTTATAGAAAATGTTTGTATACAGTCTGCCACTGATTTTTACTTTGTATCAGGCCTTTGAAGCTTGGAATATATTTTGTCTGCATGCACATCTCAGTAGGGAAAGAGCTAAGCAGCACACATGCTGACATCATCATCATTAATGTTCGTGCTCAGGCTAGGAAACAATAACAGTTTTTACATGAGCCAAATCTTGGGAAGAACACTTTGTCTAGTGTTCTAGAGGCCACATGATCATTTGTGACACATCTCTAGATCTCTCCTGAGTAGAAGGGGTGCTGATTCACTCTTTTATTTTGAAAGCTTGTATCTCCCAACAGGGCTCAGAAACACATAACTGATGATAATTACTTAATTATTAAACCCTCGGACACAACCAATCTAACTACAGTTTTGTTGCCTATGGTCCTTTAAATGGGTATGTAACCAAAAACTATAGACAGGGTAGGCAGTTATAATTTAAGAGCCATGAACTAAAATTACATCAGGATGTCAGTCAGGACAGCAATTAAAAAAGTGGTTACAATATTAATCCAAAATATCAAAACCAGAAATCATGATTTAAATGGAATAACAAACCTCAATGTATGTTTTAGAGTTTATGGGGGTAGATGCAGAATATAGTTTTTTTTTAAAATAAACTGATAAAAGATGTAACACAATAACAGTGATATGTATTTGTGAATTTACAACAACCAATAGTTTCCTGTTCTTTAGCCAGTTTTCAATCCATGTACATTTACTGCAAACCCTGTATCCCTTATTTTTTAAACAGTCTCCTATGTGGCATTATATGAGCAGCGTTTGGGAAAACCCAATAGGCTACATTAGCTGAGTTCCATGGGTCCAAGTTCCTATTTATCTAATTTTAGAAGCTTAATAAATTAGTTTTACATGACCATAGACATTCTTCTAACAGCTTCCCCAGCACAGAGGAAAGGTCTACAGTTTGCATCTATTCCATTCTTAAAATAAATAAATATCATATCTGCTTTTCCAAATGCTCTGATACTGAGCATGTGGAAAGTTTGTTTTAAAAATTAGATATAACTTTTGGGGTATTACATAACACTGTTCCATCAGTACCCTAGTATGTATTCCATCAAGACCTGGTATTTTATTAACATTTGTTTTTCAAGCATCTTTTGGTTTTCTTCCTGTGTTAACCAAAACATTGGGGAATGTTCTACAGTCTCATTTTGCTGTAATGTCCCAACCACTGATACCTCCTTTGTAGATACAGAAGAAAATACTTTATTTAGCTCATCTGTCTTTTCCTAGTCACTATTTTTCTGTCAGCACATTTTACATTTTAAGGTTTCAATATTTTCTTTTCTAGCATTTTTTCCATTAATATATTAAAAACACTTTTTTGGGTAACCATATTTGCCTATGCAATTAGCTTTTCATTTTCTATTGCAGGATGTGTTATATCTATTGCACACATGTAAATCTGCCTCGGTTCAGTCTTTCTTGTATATTTTGTATGATTGACTTTTAATCCTTATCTTTATCTTTAAATCATTATTAAGCCACATGCATTTTGATTTACTTCTACTTTTACTTCAACAATGTGTGGCTTATGTGTATGCATATTTAGATGTAACATTAAATGTTGTCCATTTATTCCCTGTATTTTATCTGCCTGTTTTTTTTAATCCAGTCTATATGCATTATTGTTGACCTTGGTCCACTAAATTTGCCCTTTTAAAATTAAGAGTTTTTGTTAGCCCCTTATAACTTCGCTTTCAAAAATTAAAATTAACTTCAAATGATACTGTGTTGTGATCACTGTTCCCCATGCATTCCCCTACTTTAGCATTTTATATTATTTAAATATTATTTTTTGATGAATAAATCCAAGACAGCATTATTTCTAGTAGAGCTTGTATAACTTTGGCCAGATAATGATATCTGAGTGTACTAAAGAAACTGTTAGGCTCCATAGTAGCAGCATTGCATAAAAAAGTAATATATTAAAGGCTGTGTTATTTTAAAATATCACTTTGCCTATTTTCAAGTGTTGATTTTTAAACAGATAATATTTAAATTTTATGACCATAGGAGTCCTATAAGATGGTTCACCCACTTACAATTAAATAGATCTTTCCCCACTTGAAAAAACTGCAGCAACTCAAAAGGAATGGAAGACTTGCATTTCCTGACAGAAAATCATATACGTACAAATGGAATAAGAAAATGTACA
Source organism: Discoglossus pictus (assembly GCA_027410445.1). Taxonomy (NCBI): domain Eukaryota; kingdom Metazoa; phylum Chordata; class Amphibia; order Anura; family Alytidae; genus Discoglossus; species Discoglossus pictus. The sequence continues at coordinate 55,556,902 of CM050171.1, read as the reverse complement.
CACTTAGGGCCTCATTCTATTATCGGCCGCAGCCGTTGCGGGGCCGCAAGGACCGGCCGCAAGCTATTCGGCTATTCTATTCCCTTACGGCCGGGGATTCCGGCAGGCTTGCGGCCGGTGCCTTGCTATCTCTTGCGGCCGCTCGCGCCGGAGGAAAGCCTTTGATCTTAAACGGCCGCAAGAGATTTGCAATTCAATTGCTCCGGGAAACCTCTCTGCAAGGCTAAAAGCGAGCCGCAGTTACTTGCAGGAAAAAGGTCTCGCTAGCACCAATTAAGCACATAAAATAGCTCAAATAAAGCCATCCTGCACTTTGAGAAGACTATAAAGGGATTTTAGGTGTTAGAAAAAATAGCACATAATTACCCTATACTCAAATCCGTAAAATATTTGTTTTTTAATATCCGTAAAATATCCATGTAAAAAGTCCAGAGTGCTTGGAGCACTTCAGACACACCCACGCCGCAGCCGGCAAATAAACAGTTAATTTGAACTCGGGTTTGGGCAGATGTGCAAGCTTGAGAGGGGGTTCCTTTTAATCCTCATGTCCCCCAATATGATCCCTAGCATTTACAGAGCTGTACAGTGCAGGCTTGAATTTATTTTTCAGTTTTTATATTTCACAGATTACGGCCGGTTCCAAGATATGCGGCCGGCCGTAAAAGGAGATCCTTGCGGGGCCGTATAATAGAATCGCGAGTTAACTGAACCCTCGCAAGGAATCGCAGCCTTACGGCCGATTTACGGCCGATAATAGAATGAGGCCCTAAGAGTTTGAGATTGTCACATTATTCTCAAGTTCCTACATCACCATCTCAGATATCAGCGCACATTGAGACCAATCCTCATAGTGAGGTTCAAGCATGGCACATTATGTCAAAGATCTTGTATGGAACAAGCCACTACTCACTTTTCCTACACTTTTTCCCAAAATGTCTAATTTAAAATAAGAGTGGAAGATACTCACTTCAAATTATGAACAGAGAAACGCAATACCAGAATAGCTCATCTGCTAGATCCATTGTCTAAACAAATATGCAGTTTCCAGCAACTAAATGACAAATATAATCAATGCAATAACCACCACTTTCCTTTGTACACAGATCAGATGATGTGTGGCACAGATTCTACTTTACAAACACAGCTAAACTCCAACTCATTAATCAATACATCTATTAAAATATCACAATCAAACTTAGCACATCACTTCCAGGATATGACATGACAATGTCCTCCTTTCCATGGCTCCTGTAAACAAAAGTCTGATTTAAGTTCAGTTTTAAATCACTTCCTAGCTTTCAGATCACACACCTAAATCTAACCTCCAAGAAATGCCTTCCAAGTTCCCAAAATGTCTTTAAGTTATAAGGGGCTGCTCATTGATATTCTGAAAGCCACTATCACATGGCTCACGCAGTAATATCCGAGCGCTCTGAAGTTTAATCGAAATTCTTTCCAGGAGCTCATTATTTGTAAAATGCCTCTGTGTACCTTCAATTACTCGTAAAGGCAGAAAAATGTCTTTGAAAAGCATGATTGACATTAAAAATTGTTTTCAAAGAGAAATAAAGTAAACCATGGATAACATATAAAACATTATCATAGCCATAAATATGGCATTCTAAAACAGGTAATAGGGTAGAAGGATGTGTGAAGTCTACATCCATCTGTGAACATCATCTATTAATAATACATGTCATCATAACATATAAACTGCAATGGTAACTTACGACACAAGAGGTTTACACAAATAGTTAAAGCCACCTGGAACACAGAAGGTGTTGTAATGCATTCCCTATAGAAAGCACATCCAAACCCAAAACCATAGTCATTGCCATCAAGAGCTGCTGGAGTGGAATGGTGTATTTTCCCTTTTAAAATTCAAAATCTTTGTTGATACCTTGTGAAACGCAAATTAAAATGAGACTGTATTGTGATAATTGTTTTCCATGGGTACCCCTTACTTCAGCATTTGTAATTATATCAGTATTTTAAATGATGACAAGATCAAACCTAGTTTCATGGTAGGTTCTTGTACAACTTGGGCCAGATAATGTGTTCCAAGTATACTCAAAACATTCTTCCCTTAGCTGAAAAGAAGGTCTCATACATCTCGTTTAGTTGTAAAATCTCCTAAAACCTTAGGATGTGTTCCTCTACTATTTATTGCAACCTACAATGTTTCAACATTATCACTTGTTACACCAACATTATCTTCTCTGATTATTCTCATTATAGGCTTTAAATCAGGCTTAACATAGACACAAATATCTCCTCCTCCTCTATCATTACACCTATCTCTCCCAAATAGGTTATAACCTTCCAAATTAACTGTCCAGTCATGAGAAGCATAATCACTATGCTTCAGTAATACTGATTAAATATTTCTCATTTACTGTTACCAATAGTGATGTCCCGAACAGTTCGCCCGCGGACTATTCGCTGCGATTTTGGCATGTTCGCGTTCGCAGCGGACGGCGAACACATGCGCTTTTGGGTTTGCCCCCTATTCTTTATCATTGAGGAAACTTTGACCCTGCACCTCACAGTCAGCAGACACATTCCAGCCAATCAGCAGCATACACTCCCTTCCAGAGCCTTCCATCTGAAGGACAGCATCCCAAAAAGCCCTTTTTAGGGCTAGAACATCATTTATTTTATTTTATAATTGTTTTATGTGTAATCTAATTGCATATGCCTATCTGCCAGCGTGTGTGTGTGTGACAGGCTAACACCTAACAGCTTATATTGTGCTCAGCGAAATAAAACAACACTTTTTTGACTGTAATATATTGAATAGCAATTGCCTGCCTACAGGCGTGTGTGTGAAGCCTATTGCATCTACTCTGCCAACTTTTGCCAGTGCACAGTGATACGTCATATCTGGTGCAATCGTAGTGTACAGTGACATAAACAACACTTTTTTGACTGTAATCGATTGAATATCAGTTGCCTGCCTACAGGTGTGTGTGAAGCCTATTGCATCTACTCTGCCAACTTTTGCCAGTGCACAGTGACACTCATATCTGGTGGCACCTTAGATTGCACGCGCAGTGCCCCAAATTTGAAGTGGGAGAACCGACCAAGCATCTTTTTCCATCTCCCGCTTCCAAAAATCCATGCCATATACACGTCCCCTGATAGTGGACGTAAAAGGGATTAAACCGATAGGAATAGTACTACTTAACAGTACACACCTTATAATAACGCAGACAGAGGCAACGCGTATAATCTTCCATGCTGTGCAGTGGAAGCCCCCAGACTCTGACCTGTGTATAATCTTCCATGCTGGGTAGTGGAAGCCCCCATACTCTGACCTGTGTATAATCTTCCAAGCTGGGCAGTGGAAGCCCCCAGACTCTGACCTGTGTATAATCTTCCATGCTGGGCAGTGGAAGCCCCCAGACTCTGACCTGTGTATAATCTTCCATGCTGGGCAGTGGAAGCTCCCAGACTCTGGGAGTCTGAAGAAGAGGAGTCAGAGGAGGAAGGTGGCTTTGAGGAGGTGGAAGACCAAACACAGCAGGCGTCCCAGGGGGCTTGTTGTCACCTTTCGGGGACCCTTGGTGGCTGGGTGGAGGAAGAGACATTCAATGACATCAGTGAGGACAATGAACGGGACATGGCTAGCTTGGTATCCAACCTTGTGCAAATGGGGAGTTTGCGGTTGTGCAAAGGGACTGTTTGCAGTTGTTTGCGGTGCATTAAACGGGGAGATTGGTCTGTTACTGTGAAGCGGGTGTAACCATTACACTACCTGATCGATACAACATCATACCTGATGTTTTAAAGCATGTTATTCCAAACAATTTAGGAATGTTAGGTGATTTATGCCCTTTATGGCTTAAAACCAGACTCTGCATCAACTATGTAATTTTCCGTGGGAGTTTTGCCATGGATCCCCCTCCGGCATGCCACAGTCCAGGTGTTAGTCCCCTTGAAACAACTTTTCCATCACTATTGTGGCCAGAAAGAGTCCCTGTGGGTTTTGACATTCGCCTGCCCATTGAAGTCTATGGCGGTTCGCCGATGTTTGCCCGTTCGCGAACATTTGATGAAGTTCGCATCCGTTGTTCGCGAACCCAAAATTTAATTCATATGTAATGCATACAACCCCATAACTTTAATCTGGTCTTCCCACCAAATAGTTTAAAAACTTGTTCATACTTTCTACCATTCTCTCACTAGCATACAAACTCTCCTTCTTCATTAAGTTGCAATCCATCACTGGTATAGAGATTATATCGAACAGAGAAGTAAAAAAATGTTCTAAAGCCCCAAAACCTTTCTTCCTACTCTATTATTTTATCCATATATTTACCTCCCTGGATTTGTTCTATCACTGGAGGTCCTACCTTGGAGGTCATTGCCCAAAACTTGCTTTCTATATCCATAAAATCATGTTTAGGACATTCAATCTTCCACCAATATGTACCAAATGAGCTGTGTAATTTCCTGCACCTCCTAATAATTTATCAACCGTCCACCACATGCCAAACCTAAGCATTGGGAAACTAGCAGACTGTTCTGTTTCTAGGATCTCAATAATGCCTGTCCACCTTTTTAATAATAGAGTCGCCTACCACCAACACTTTACTATATGTTACTATAGCTAATCTGCCATCACTCTGCTCCAGTGGAACTTTTCTCCCAGATATTAAAGGGAAAAGGTCTATTTGGCATTGCCATTCCATAATGGACATTATCAACAGTTTCACTCTACCTGGCAAAACTGTTGGTGTTTAGGAAATCTGATTTAGCCTGCCTCCTAGTCCTCTTCCTTCTGTTTCTACTTGTAACTCTAACCAAACTAGCCCAACCCTCATGCAAGGGCCAGTTAGACTGGGCTCTGTGAGCACCATCTCCCTTTACAGAGGAGAAATATAATCATGTGTGGCAAGTATCATCTCAAGTTGTCCAATTTGAGCTTTAATTGAAATAGCATATTTACATTTGTCACAGAAGTATGGACCCTGAAGCAGCCGCAATGTATACATGTCTTAACATCTACACAGGATGAGGCTCACTGCATAGACTCATAATTACATTTTACAAAATAAGGGTATTTTAATTAACTTAAAAAGAGTGCTTAATTTACACAAATGTCCCCGTATATATTGTATACACCCTAACAATTTTTCTTTGAACTTCCACTTTTTTTTAAACTTCCACTCTTATACAATAACTTCACTTGGACTTCTTTAAACTCCCACAATTATACTGCAACTGCGCATCCCTTTTTAACTCACACACTTAAACAATAACTGCACTACCCCTTTTTTAATACTCCCACACTCATACTATAATTGCACTTACACCAGAACAACTCACTGTTACATAGTAACATAGTGATCAAGATATTTAGTCCATCAAGTTCAGCCTTTTTAGACCTTAACTGAAATATAGCCCATTTTCTCATATCATTTTCAAATATATGCTACCCCTTTTTAAAGTTATCAATTCTGCTATCACAACCTCCTATGGTAGAGAGTTTACTGGCCTTACTGTGAAAATCCCTTTTCTTTCTCTGTGGTCAAATCTTTACTTTTCTAACCTCAAGAGATAACCTCTTTTGTTGAAAACCTCTGACAAAAATGGATATTGATCCTGGATATATTTATATAACGTAATTGTATTGCCTCTTGTAGGTTAGAAAATAAGCTTAATTTGGTTGACTCCTAACAGAATTACATAAATGTTATGAAAAATATTTTCTGTGAAAAATATTGTAATCTGAAATATTAAGGTATCAGATTTGCATGTGTCCCACAGATCAAACACAAGACGATTGTGTATACATTACAAGGTTAAAATCTGTGTTACATCAGTTGAGGAATGTCAAACAATTAATTGCATGTAACTTGTGTACCCAACTGTGTATCCATAGTTGTTACTGGAATGTCTCGGAAGAGTTAAGATTCTTAAGATATGTAAGTGGTGCAACACATTGCGACACACGGAAATGCATCACATGAACCATATACAAATATATCATGTTTACAATTGATTGTGAAGTTACATAAACATCACAATAGCTTCTATATCTCATTTTTGCTTTGGCAAATAGTGGGTAAAAGTGGGTATATAGTGCAGATACACTCAGGCCTCTTTTAGGTAGTTAAGAATATTTTAGTTATTTATATCACAAATGTAATCATATAATCATATAATATGAAATTAAAGAAATGTCAAAAATGAATAATAAAACTAATAAAAAACTAAAAAAATGCATAAAACAAACCAGTAGACGCATTTCACTAAAAACTAGTTGCCTTCGTCATTGATAAAATATAGACAAGAATAAAATGCAATCATTGAGCTAAATCAGAGACAAAAAAAATAATGTTGGTATTATACTAACAACATTTATAACCTTTAAATAGCCCCTAGGCATGCAGAGCTGCCATTGAAAATTGGTCATGTGATCTGCCGGTATTCTGTTTGCTAGGCAACCAATCAATTTGCATCTATCCCAAACTTATACTGTGTGTTGCACTTACATCATATCGGCCAAGTTAATAATATTGTATACATTGTCTAGAGAGATTTAGTGTATGTAATAATGTTACTGCCATTAAAAGAATTACAAGTGTATCTGCATTAACTGACAGCAATGCTGGGTGTCGGGATATGTGGATACGCAACAAAACAGTTTAATAAGCATGACACCATTAATTCAAAATAAAGTGAAACCAAAAGTATAGCCTGTTCAACTCTGAACACATTTCTGCTCCCAAGTCTATGCACAACCTGGCCAGAGTGCTGCTGGCTTTAAATTAAAAAAAAGTGAGACCAAAGTTTCTAACCCGGCCTCTTAGAAGTATATAAATGACACTATATGACTAATATCAGACACAAGATAAGATTCTTAGTTGTGCTTCACTACAGCCTCAAATACAAACAATATATATATTATATATTAATATATATAAAATACGGTACACTGCTCAAAAAAATAAAGGGAACACTAAAATAACACATCCTAGATCTGAATGAATTAAATATTCTTATGAAATACTTTGTTCTTTACATAGTTGAATGTGCTGACAACAAAATCACACAAAAATAAAAAAATGGAAATCACACTTTTCAACCCATGGAGGTCTGGATTTGGAGTCACCCCCATTATGAAAGTGGAAAAACACACTACAGGTTGATCCAACTTTGATGTAATGTCCTTAAAACAAGTCAACATGAGGCTCAGTAGTGTGTGTGGCCTCCACGTGCCTGTATGACCTCCCTACAACGCCTGGGCATGCTCCTGATGTAGTGGCGGATTGTCTCCTGAGGGATCTCCTCCAAGACCTGGACTAAAGCATCTGCCAACTCCTGGACAGTCTGTGGTGCAACGTGACGTTGGTGGATGGAGCGAGACATGATGTCCCAGATGTGCTCAATTGGATTCAAGTCTGGGGAACGGGCGGGCCAGTGCATAGCATCAATGCCTTTGTCTTGCAGGAACTGCTGATACACTCCAGCCACATGAGGTCTAGCATTGTCTTGCATTAGGAGGAACCCAGGGCCAACCACACTAGCATATGGTCTCACAAGGGGTCTGAGGATCTCATCTCGGTACCTATTGGCAGTCAGGCTACCTCTGGCGAGCACATGGAGGGCTGTGTGGCCCCCCAAAGAAATGTCACCCTACACCATTACTGACCCACTGCCAAACCGGTCATGCTGGATGAAGTTGCAGGCAGCAGAACGTTCTCCACAGCGTCTCCAGACCCTGTCATGTCTGTCACACGTGCTCAGTGTGAACCTGCTTTCATCTGTGAAGAGCACAGGGCGCCAGTGGCAAATTTGCCAATCTTGGTGTTCTCTGGCAAATGCCAGACATACTGCACGGTGTTGGGCTGTAAGCACAACCCCCACCGGTGGATGTCGGGCCCTCATACCACCCTCATGGAGTCTGTTTCTGACCGTTTGAGCATGCACATTTGTGACCTGCTGGAGGTCATTTTGAAGGGCTCTGGCAGTGCTCTTCCTGTTCCTCCTTGCACAAAGGCGGAGGTAGCGGTCCTGATGCTGAGTTGTTGCCCTCATACGGCCTCCTCCACATCTCCTCATGCTGGGCACTGAGATGAACACATATCTCACAACTGGAGATTGTTCCTGTAAGTTAAAGCAGGAGAGTTAGGGGAGCATATGGACCCCTCATCTCTGGGTTGTGACATATTGGTGGTAGCGGTGGGATTTTGGTACATCAACCAGCAGCACGATGGCTATCTACAAGGACATGGTGGAGGCAGAAATCTCCTGCATGCTTGAAGGAGGCAGAGAGGAGGAAACAGGTAACAAGGGAGGCAGAGGACTGTCAGTGAATGACCCTACTAAAGCAATTAATGTTATTTCTGGGACCGTGGTAGGGCCATGAACTTTCAAGCTGGCTGGAGGAACTGGTATGGAAAGCGATTGCCTTGAAGAAACAATATGATACCTAGATAGGGCCTCTTGGTGCCCTTGGAGTGAATCCCTTTTTTGAATGGAGCTAATCAAGAACTGCCTCTTCAGTGGGCTTGAAAAGGGCTAACAATACTCAGTTGTACCAGAAGATTGACAAAGTTCCTCGCATTCCTTTCTTTTCAGTTACAAGGTTTCAGGACAAGTTGCAGAATTTCTCAGTAAATAAAAAATTCAAAGCCTTTTCTATGTGTCACAGGCACATAAACTTTATTTTCAGGTCTCCCTTTTTATACTGTTTTCTTATACAAAAAACAATAACTCAATTACATAGGGAAACATAATGTGGGCATCATTTTGGACTTTTAGAATCCCCCCTAACTTGGATTAACCAATAAGGGTCTGTTCCTGGTTGGTGCTGACCTGATTGGCTGGCCTGTCCAACTCTACACCAGGCAGCTTACAGAGTGTGGAATGCTGTTTGGTGTAAATCCAAAGTATAGGAGTGGGGAAGGGACTATGGGGTGTCCAGCCAGGGGGCGTTCATGAGCCTGCGGTTACCTTATCTCACCATCAAATAGTGTAGCTTATTGTACCATGTCTAGGCTCCTTAGGGGGTTTGAGGGCTGTTGCCTTCAGGGGTATTGGCTCTCTGAGTACCATTAGACTGGGACAAGAGATATCAGAGCATAAGGCTTCCTAACTAGCTTATATGAACTTATGGGCTGGATACTGATAGATTGCGCCTCTTCTTAGCTTCCTGTAAAAGTTATAGCAGGTAGGAGGATTGAGGGGTGTGTCGACTTAGAGCACCCTGACTAGGTGGAGAGTATCTGGTAGGTACACTCAGGGCAACATAAGCCACCTCTATTCTGACTTCTGGTGGGCCGATCAGCCTCTATGGAGTAGGAGGAAGGTCAGATAGGGGAATCAAGTGCCATGGGGAACATGTCACACTTTAAGCCAGTTTATGTATTAAACGGAACCTAATACACATCATACACATGAAGCATTTCAACGTTGAAAACTGGGAATTATGCTCCAGTGGTCTAACCATTTATGATAAAGTCCTTGGGAGACCTTTGGGAATATTGTGACCACCTTAGGTTGGGTTTTTGAGCAAGTTAATGTTTTTTAATAGTCATTCAATGGGAACCAGAACAGTGATTCTAATCTTTTAATAGTCGCTTGGATGGTTGCCAGTATAATCTGGAGAAAGAAGAGGTGGTGGAACTCCAGGGAGGGGAAAATCTCAATCCGAATTCTGGTTCAAACTTCCCCAGTCGTGTTTACTCACAAAATTCTGGGACTGGAGCACACTACACAGGGGGTTATGGTCGGTGAATATACACTGTATATTCTGACAATATCCTATACTTCTCAAAAGTGCCATAATATGAAAGCCATGGCAAAATATTTTCTAAGTCTAAGTCATTATTTAAAATACCTTTCTGAATT